>MCJB01036704.1:94407-124235 GCA_002018475.1 Nicotiana obtusifolia
CATAGAACGACTTACCAAGACTTAAAAGTAGAAAACATGTATTAAATAGAGCAGTAAAATCACCTTGCTTGTTAGATAACTCAGCCCTTGCTTTGGTTCCTCAAACTCTAGGGTTTACCTTCAACTAGAACTTGAAAGAGGGGAAAATCAATTAGGGTTTGTGTGGTATTATTTTGGGGAGGGGTTGCAGGGGTTCTTTTCGGTTTTGAGGCTGTGAAATAATAGTGAATTAACTGGCTTTAGAAGCTTTTAAAAGCCCTCTCTTAACCGACTTGGGGCTTTTAAATTTTTTCCCTTAATTTTGGCAAGTAGGTGATGCACCTACCTGTCACCTACCAGCCTGCGCAGTTCTACGGAAATGCAATTATCTCAATACTCCGAGATCGTATTGACAAACAGTTGGAAGCATTGGAAACTAGACTCATAGACCTTTTATTTGGTAGGTAGATCACCCCATAATTCCTTGTAAATTGGGAGAAAATCGCAGAAACATTTTACCTATCGATTAAGTAAAATTGTGAACCTAAGTTAGGACAACTTTCGTCGACTTTTGTTTCATAACTCTTTCGACTTCAAGACTTATGAAACGGATATCATATCATCCAAATACCTTAAAACATGACCTCTTGGTGATGTTAACCACCTCTCGATTTTCCCAAAAACGCGAGTTACAACATCCTTAACTCGTTTATCCTCTAATACTTGTTAACCACCCTTATACACCTTTGCATCGTTTAGGACCAATAGGACTAAACTCTTATTGTCTCAAAGGTAATTCTCTTCTCGAACCAAGGTAAACTATCTTACGGTGTAATCTAACACGTACAAATATGGGTTATAACATGTATCACGTAAGGGAAACTCTCAATGAACTCTACCCACTTGGCATGTCGTTTATTTAGCTTCTATTGACCCCTAAGATGTTTGAGGGACTCATGATCACTCCTAATTACGAATTCCTTAGGCCATAGGTAATGTTGCCAATGAGCTATAGCTCTTACAAGGGCATGCAACTCTTTGTCGTACGTAGAGTAATTCAAGGCAGCCCCCTTTAACTTCTCACTAAAATAGGCAATAGGCTTCCCATCTTGCATAAGAACACCTCCAATTCCCACCCCTGAGGCGTCACACTCAATTTCAAACGCCTTACTAAAATCAGGTAATTGTAACAATGGTGCAGAACTAAGCCTACGTTTCAACTCTTGGAAGGCACCCTCTTGCGGCTCCTCCCACACAAAAGGCGTGTCTTTTCTCACCAACTCTGTGAGCGGTGCTGCTATGGTGCTAAAGTCTTTAACAAAGCGTCTCTAAAAACTAGCTAGTCCATGGAATTCTAACATGCGAAACAGTAGTAGGAGTCCAGTCCCTAATAGCTTCTACCTTAGATGCATCTACTTCAACACCATTAACATTTACAACAAATCCTAGAAATACAACTTTATCTACAAAAAAGGCACACTTCTTGTAATTAACATATAACTTTTCAGCTCTTAATACTTCAAACACTTGCCTTAGGTGATCAACATGGTCATCTAAACTTCTACTATAAATCAGGATATCATCAAAGTAGACAACCACAAACTTATTAAGAAACGGTTTATGCACATGATTCATTAATTGCATGAATGTACTAGGTGCGTTGGAGAGACCAAAAGGCATCACCAACCATTCATATAGACCAAACTTGGTCTTGAATGCAGTTTTCCACTCATCACTCGGTTTCATACGGATTTGGTGGTAACCGGACCTATGATCAATCTTAGAAACACACTTGAACCACATAACTCATCTAGCATGTCATCTAACCTAGGGATAAGATGACAATACTTTACCGTTATCTTGTTGATGGCTCGGCAATCAACGCACATCTTCCAGGTGCCGTCTTTCCTTGCAACCAAGATCACGGGTACGGCACACGAACTTAGACTCTCTCGAACTAGCCCCTTACTCAATAGCTCATCCACTTGTCGTTGCAACTCCTTAGTATCCTGTGGATTGCTTCGATATGCGGGTTTGTTCGAAATTTGTGACCCCGGAACAAAGTCAATCTGGTGTTCTGTCCCCCTCAACGGAGGTAGTTCACTCGGCATCTCCTTGGGAAACATGTCCCTGTATTCCTGCAAAACAACACTAACAACACTAGGCAAGGGGTGAACGTTAGTAGAAACTTCATCGTCACACTCGATCAAATCAGCTCCCTTATCTTCCTCAATCTCCTCGTCACTCTCTACCTCACAAACAGTACAATCATGTTCATGTCTTAAGGTAGAACCATCACTAGTTCCTTCCCTGGTATTCTTCCAAGTAAAAGTAGTTCTTTCAAGGTTCTCCACTCGGATACTAAGTGCCTTTACTTCAGCCCATAGCTCGGCTAAAGTAATATTGGTCACAACCTTTTCTCCTTTTGTGGCCATGTACCTGCAAAAGAAACAAGACTAGAGAATCTGTTAAGGTTAGTTAAAATTCTCTCTCTCACTTCTTTAATGACTCTCGGGTTCACTCAAATTTTTGGGTAGGATTTAACACTTGTCTTCAAACTGGCTTCCTCTAATTGACCAAGTTCCTTAGCGGCCTTTCAAGTTCACAAGATCAATAGTTTTCTTTGGGGTGACTGAAGTTATGTGACTCGATAGGCAGACAGCTATTTAAGTGAGCACAAGAAGCTAAGAATTATCTACGAAAGTGGAAATTTTGAGTTTTAGCACGAGGTCCTACAAGCTCAAAGATTAGTAATATTAAGTAGGGAAATTACCTAAGAATTACTAACTAGAATTAGTGAAATTAAGAAGAATTTTGAAATTGAAGAGATAAGGAAATTGTAGAAGCTTTCCCACTTTAGTTTGGAGAAGACCAATCCTTTCTCCTTATCCCTTAGGATTTTGGGTCCCCCCTTTCCTTTTCCAACACAAATTAGCCCCTCCTCTCCTTGTCCAAATAGAATTTCAACTCCTTGAAACTTCTCCCTTTTGGATTGGGAGTTGTTTCCTTCTTGGACTAGAATTAGAGTTTCCTATTCTCCTCCTCAAATTCGGCCTCCCTAACACTTCTTAGGCCCCCTCCCACGTTTTTCAACCAAAATCTTCAAGAACAACAAATTAAAGTTCAAGAACTTCAAGAATTCAAGGCACTCTCGATAGGAACGTTTGAGGATTCAAGAAGCTCTTCAAGAACAACGTAAAACTCTTCAAGAACTTCAATTTTAACTCAAAGAACTTCAAGATTTTCAAGATTCAATCATTCACCTTCAAGAATTTCAACTAGAGTTTCAATATCTAAAGATTATCGGTTATTAACGATCAAGAACTTCAATAATCGGTTCAAGAACGTGTCCTTAGCAATCAATCGTCAAGACTTCAATCCCTAGATGATTTAACAACTTCAACAACACAAATTTTTGGTTTTTCTTTCTTTTTTTTTCACATTTTTTCTTCTTTTTTTTTCACGTTTTTTTTTTTGAAAAACGAAATTTAAGAATTAGAACCTAAAACTAAGGAACGAAGAACAGGATTGGGATTGTAGAAAGAAACCCGTTCCAAGCTCTGATACCAACTGATGCAATATAAAAAGCGGAAACAAGAAAACAAAAGATAGAAGTAAGACGCTCAATGAACTATCAAGACAACAAGTAGGAACTAGTCTACTTACCTTCTTGATGAAGTTATGTAGTACCTATTCTATACGAACAACCCTCAAGACAACAATGGTCTTGCAAACTGTTCGATCAAACAAAGGAACAAGTTCAATTTTGAGTCACACCAAAATTGGACAAGTTAATTCACACGAATTTGGGAGCAATGTGTTGCCGTTTTTTGATTGATAATAATGTCAAAAGGTGTCAAAATAATGAAGTGTTTAGGCTTATATAGGATGAGCCTTTACCTAACTCAAATAGGAGAAGAATAACTAGTAACCTAAATCAACTAGGAAACAACTAATTAACAAAAAGGCCACAATTTGGCTAATTTAAAGAATAGTCACGCAGGACTCCAAAACAAGTAAGAATTAATGTCTTCCATTACTATACAATAATACAATATAAACACAAATGTACATCTCCAACACAAGATTCATCCATAGCAAGATTTATGGACGCTTGGCTCTTCTCTACGGCTAACCAGCGCCTTTTCTTGACTTGTTCATAGATGGCATTGATAACACTTGATCAAATTTATTTGCATCAGTAACATACGATAACGTGGATCCGGGATCAATCAATGAATATACATCATGATAAAGCACCGATAATATACCTGTGACAACATCTGGAGATGACTCAAGATCTTGTCGACCTGCTAGGGCATATATTCGGTTTTGTACACTACTTGAGCACGGTATTGAACTGCTACCTCTGCCACGAACCGCTGGCTTCTGGGGACCCCGTGTTAGAGGTCGAGTAGATAAAGAAGAACCAGCCGCAGATCCAGTTTGCTGAGTCATACCACCATCCCTTCTGTAAGGTCAGTCCCGCATTATGTGACCAGGCTGTCCGCAATAATAACATATATCTGAACCCCGACGGCACGGTCCAAAGTGGGTCCTGCCGCACTGCTCACAACGAGGCATTGGGGGTCGCATCTGACTAGTAGCCCTGCGATACGACGAGCCTGATGCCCGCGAGCTCTGAAACTGTCGAGGGGAACTAGATACAGGTGGTGCCGAACTCCTCGAAGAATGGGGCCTCACACTACTTCTGGAATCTCCAGAATACCCTGCAATCCTTGTTCTCTTATGCTGGGTCCTCTCCTTTTCTCTGTCCGCCCTTTGTTGGCGCTTGCGATCCTCTATGATCTGGGCATAGGCCTGAATACGGGAGATGTCCATGCCCTCTGATGCAATATAAAAAGTGGAAACAAGAAAACAAAAGATAGAAGTAAGACGCTCAATGAACTATCAAGACAACAAGTAGGAACTAGTCTACTTACCTTCTTGATGAAGTTATGTAGTACCTATTCTATACGAACAACCCTCAAGACAACAATGGTCTTGCAAACTGTTCGATCAAACAAAGGAACAAGTTCAATTTTGAGTCACACCAAAATTGGACAAGTTAATTCACACGAATTTGGGAGCAATGTGTTGCCGTTTTTTGATTGATAATAATGTCAAAAGGTATCAAAATAATGAAGTGTTTAGGCTTATATCGAATGAGTCTTTACCTACATCAACTAGGAAAAGAATAACTAGTAACCTAAATCAACTAGGAAACAACTAATTAACAAAAAGGCCACAATTTGGCTAATTTAAAGAATAGTCACGCAGGACTCCAAAACAAGTAAGAATTAATGTCTTCCATTACTATACAATAATACAATATAAACACAAATGTACATCTCCAACACAAGATTCATCCATAGCAAGATTTATGGACGCTTGGCTCTTCTCTACGGCTAACCAGCGCCTTTTCTTGACTTGTTCATAGATGGCATTGATAACACTTGATCAAATTTATTTGCATCAGTAACATACGATAACGTGGATCCGGGATCAATCAATGAATATACATCATGATAAAGCACCGATAATATACCTGTGACAACATCTGGAGATGACTCAAGATCTTGTCGACCTGCTAGGGCATATATTCGGTTTTGTACACTACTTGAGCACGGTATTGAACTGCTACCTCTGCCACGAACCGCTGGCTTCTGGGGACCCCGTGTTAGAGGTCGAGTAGATAAAGAAGAACCAGCCGCAGATCCAGTTTGCTGAGTCATACCACCATCCCTTCTGTAAGGTCAGTCCCGCATTATGTGACCAGGCTGTCCGCAATAATAACATATATCTGAACCCCGACGGCACGGTCCAAAGTGGGTCCTGCCGCACTGCTCACAACGAGGCATTGGGGGTCGCATCTGACTAGTAGCCCTGCGATACGACGAGCCTGATGCCCGCGAGCTCTGAAACTGTCGAGGGGAACTAGATACAGGTGGTGCCGAACTCCTCGAAGAATGGGGCCTCACACTACTTCTGGAATCTCCAGAATACCCTGCAATCCTTGTTCTCTTATGCTGGGTCCTCTCCTTTTCTCTGTCCGCCCTTTGTTGGCGCTTGCGATCCTCTATGATCTGGGCATAGGCCTGAATACGGGAGATGTCCATGCCCTCTGATGCAATATAAAAAGTGGAAACAAGAAAACAAAAGATAGAAGTAAGACGCTCAATGAACTATCAAGACAACAAGTAGGAACTAGTCTACTTACCTTCTTGATGAAGTCACGAAGTACCTATACTATTCGAACAACCCTCAAGACAACAATGGTCTTGTAAACTGTTCGATCAAACAAAGGAACAAGTTCAATTTTGAATCACACCAAAATTGGACAAGTTAATTCACATGATTTTGGGAGCAATGTGCTGCCGTTGTTTGATTGATAATAATGTCAAAAGGTATCAAAATAATGAAGTGTTTAGGCTTATATCGAATGAGTCTTTACCTACATCAACTAGGAAAAGAATAACTAGTTAACCTAAATCAACTAGGAAACAACTAAAAAAGGCCACAATTTGGCTAAGTTTAAGAAATAGTCACGCAGGACTCCAAAACAAGTAAGAATTAATGTCTTCCATAACTATACAATAATACATGCCAAACGCAAACTTCACACGCCAAACGCTTGGATCTTCTTCACCATCAAATGTGCATCATGAAGCTCTTTAGCTTGACTTCTCGTGAATGGTCTTGAAGGTTTAAACGTATCATGATCAGGTTGACCTGCATCATCCTCCCCTTCTTGGGAAGATTTCGTCCTCGAAATCGAACCTTCTTCATATTTTAAAGCAACACAAGGAGTCAAGTCAGTGACATTGAATGTCTTAGAGACAGCATAATCATCAGGCAGATCTAGGACATAAGCATTATTATTGATCTTCTACAACACTTGAAATGGTCCATCTCCCCGCAGAGCTAACTTTCCTTTCCTATGGTTCGGAAATCTTTCCTTTCGGAAGTGCACCCAAACCCAGTCACCTTTCTTTAAGTCCAGCTTTTTCCTTCCTTTATTCTTCTTGACCGCTACCTTTTCATAAGCATCCTCCAAAGCTTTCCTCACCTTAGCATGCAATTCGAGCAACGCAGCTGCCCGATTTTCTCCGTCAACGCTAATAACTGCATCTCTTGGCAAAGGAACAAGATCAAGTGGTATCAAAGGATTAAAACCATAAACATATTCAAATGGAGTAATGCTAGTCATGCGATGAAGAGTTCTATTATATACAAACTCCATGATAGGTAATCAGTCAGCCCAAGTGCCGGACTTCCCTTTTGTCAAAGCTCGAAGAAGAGCTCCCAAGGTTCGATTAACAACCTCGGTCTGACCATCAGTCTGTGGACGATGTGATGTAGAAAACAAAAGTTTTGTGCCAAGAGCACCCCACAAACACTTTCAAAAGTGACTCAAAATGCTTTGCATCCTTATCACTAACAATAGTTCGAGGCACACCATGAAACTTTAATACATTAGCAATGAACAAAGAAGCAACATGTTGTGCATCATCACATTTTTTACAAGGAATGAAATGAGCCATCTTAGAAAACCTATCAACAACCACATAAATGCTATCATGACCTCCCCTAGACCGCGGCAGCCCCATCACAAAATCCATCAAGATATCTACCCAAGGACTAGTAGGAACGGGTAAGGGAGTATACAAACCATGATTATTAGACCTATACTTAGCTCTTTTACACTCAAAACACGCTCCACATATTCTCTCGACATCTCGCCTCATCTTAGGCCAATGGAACTGTTTCCTTAATATAGCTAAAGTCTTGTCTACCCCAAAGTGTCCCAGCAAGCCCCCACAATATGCCTCACGCACCAACAACTCTCGCCACGAGGACTCGGGTATACAAACTCTCCCCTTCTAAAAAAGGTACCCATCATGCCACTAATACTTCACAATCCGCTGCCTACTAGTAATGATACACACTCTTAAATTTAGGGTCATGCTCATACATAGACTTAATACTCTCAAAACCCATCAACCTAGATGCTAACGTGATAGCCAAAGCAAACTTCCTAGATAGTGCGTCAGCTACTACATTCTCCTTTCCCTTCTTGTAATGAATCACGTATGGGAAACTCTCAATGAACTCTACCCACTTCGCAAGTCGTTTATTTAGTTTCTCTTGACCCCTAAGATGTTTGAGGGACTCATGATCACTCCTAATTAAAAATTCCTTAGGCCATAGGTAATGTTGCCAATGAGCTAATGCTCTTACGAGGGCATACAACTCTTATTTCATACGGATTTGGTGGTAACCAGACCTAAGATCAATCTTAGAAAACACACTTGAACCACATAACTCATCTAGCATGTCATCTAACCTAGGGATAAGATGACGATACTTTACCGTTATCTTGTTGACAGCTCGGCAATCAACACACATCTTCCAGGTGCCGTCTTTCCTTGGAACCAAGATCATGGGTACAGCACACGGACTTAGACTCTCCCGAACTAGCCCCTTACTCAATAGCTCATCCACTTGTCGTTGCAACTCCTTAGTATCCTGTGGATTGCTTCGATATGCGAGTTTGTTCGGAATTTGTGACCCCGGAACAAAGTCAATTTGGTGTTCTATCCCTCTCAACGGAGGTAGTCCACTTGGCATCTCCTCGGGAAACATGTCCCTGTATTCCTGCAAAACATCACTAACAACACTAGGCAAGGGGTGAACGTTAGTAGAAACTTCTTCATTAGAGTTCAAGTAAACACCCTTATCAACGCCCTTATCTTCTGCAACCTCCTCATCACTCCCTTTCTCACAAACAGTATCAACATGATCAGGTCTTATGGTGGAACCATCAGTAAGTCCTTCCCTGGCATTCCCCTTAATACCCAAGGTTCTTTCAACATTCTCCAGTCGGATTCGAAGTGCCCTTACTTCAGCCCAAACCTCGGCTAAAGTAATGTTGGTTACAACCTTGTCTCCTTTCGTAGCCATGTACCTGCAAAGAAACAAGACTAGAAAATGTGTTAAGGTTAGTTAAAATTCTCTCTCTCACTTTTCCAATGACTCTCGGGTTCACTCAAATTTTTGGGTAGGATTTCACACTTGTCTTCAAATTGGATTCCTCTAATTGACCAAGTTCCTTAGCGACCTTTCAAGTTCACAAGATCAATTGTTTTCTTCGGGGTGAGTGAAATTATGTGACTCGATAGGCAGACAGCTTTCTAAGTGGGCAGAAGAATCCAAGAATAATCTACGAAAGTGAAAATTCTGAGTTTTAGCACGAGGTCCTACAAGCTCAAACATTAGTAATTACTTAAGTTTTTGAAGCTTTCCTACTTTAGTTTGGAGAAGACCAATCCCCTCTCCCTAACCCTTTAGGAATTCGCCCCCCCCCCCCCCTTTTCCAACACAAATTAGCCCCTCCTCTCCTTGTCCAAATAGAATTTCAACTCCTTGAAACTTCTCCCTTTTGGATTGGGAGTTGTTTCCTTCTTGGACTAGACTTAGGGTTTCCTATTCTCCTCCTTTGTCCTCCCCAAATTCGGCCTCCCTAACACTTGTTAGGCCGCTCTTACACGTTTTTCAAGCCTCCCTTCAAGAACAACAAATTAATGTTTAAGAACTTCGAGAATTCAATGCAATCTTGTTAAGAACGTTTTGAGGATTCAAGAACTTCTTTAAGAAAAAGGTAAAACTCTTCAGGATCTTAAATTTAAACTCCAAGAACTTCAAAATTTTCAAGATTCAATCGTCTACCTTCAAGAATTTCCACTAGAGTTTCAAGATTTCTTGATTAAACGCGTTCTAGATTCAAGATTTCAACTAGGTTTTCAAGAACGGTTTTTTTTTAAGCAGTCAAGAACTTCGAAACCTTAATCCCTAGATGATTCAACAACTTCAATCAACAACAATTTTCGGGTTTTCTTTCTACTCTTTTTTTTTCACGTTTTTTATTTTTTTATTTTTTTAATTTATTTTTTATAAATCAAAAACGAAATTAAAGATAAAACCTAAACTAAGGCACGAAGAACAGGATTGGGATTGTAAGAACAAACCCTTTCCAAGCTCTGATACCAACTAATGCAATATAATTGCTCTGATACCAACTGATGCAATATAAAAAGTGGAAACAAGAAAATAAAAGATAGAAGTAAGACACTCAATGAACTATCACGACAACAAGTAGGAACTAGTCTACTTACCTTCTTGATGAAGTCACGGAGTACCTATACTATACGAACAACCCTCAAGACAACAATGGTCTTGCAAACTGTTCGATCAAACAAAGGAACAAGTTCATTTTTGGGAGCAATTATATTGCAATGTGCTGCCGTTTTTTGATTGATAATAATGTCAAAAGGTATCAAAATAATGAAGTGTTTAGACTTATATAGAATGAGCCTTTACCTAAATCAACTAGGAAAAGAATAACTAGTTAACCTAAATCAACTAGGAAACAACTAATTAACAAAAAGGCCACAATTTAGCTAAGTTTAGGAAATAGTCACGCAAGACTCCAAAACAAGTAAGAATTAATGTCTTCCATAAATATACAATAATACATGCCAAACGCAAACTTCACACGCCAAACGCTTGGATCTTCTTCACCATCAAATGTGCATCATGAAGCTCTTTAGCTTGACTTCTCGTGAATGGTCTTGAAGGTTTAAACGTATCATGATCAGGTTGACCTGCATCAGATATCTACTCCAATAGGAGATTCTGTGATTGCTAGAAGAATATATAGAGGTTGCACTGTGATGATTTGTAGTCGTCAAACCTCGGCTGATTTAATTGAGTTAGAAATGGTTGATTTCGACGTGATAATGGGAATGGATTGGTTGGCGTCATGCTATGCTAGTGTTGATTGTCATACGAAGATGGTTAGATTTCAATTTCCTGGCGAAACCGTCCTTGAATGGAAGGGAAACGTTGCTACGCCGAGAGGTAGGTTTTTTTTTTTTGTTTAAATAAGTCTTTTATTAATATCAATTAGCAAAATTTACAAAAGACGGAGGGGGACATAAACCTTGCCTCCCCAAAAAAGTACATGTACCTTGTCTTATAGGTACGTGAGTGATGGAAGGTGTTAAGGAGGTTCCTCCCTTGATGTACAATAAATACAAAGTATGTCAGACCTAATTTGATGTAATGAATATCCATCTTATAGAGTTGATAGATATTCATCTGTACAAAAACAGAATGAGATACTTCTAGGTCAGTCATCCTAATTATATGTATTGCTACTCCTAAAGGATTGGTATTTGTTCTCCTGGTTGATCTTTCACAGTGGTTGATTGTGTCTTGATTCTTGTGTAGGCTGTTGTGGCTTCTTGTGTTGCTGATGTTTCCTCTGTCATAGTGTACTGCTCCCCTTTTAGGGAGATGTTGGCTTGCTTGTTGCTTATCCTGCTGCTTCTGTTGGTTTCTGTTATTGTTAGTTTTGCTGCTCTGTGTAGCTCTTTTTGTTGCTGCTTCCTTGTTGCTTTTCTGGTGTGCTAATGTGTGTTTTGATGGGTGACTGCTGCCATATTGCTGGATGTGTTGACTTGATTATTGTCTGTCCTGCTGTGGCTGTTGGCATCTGTTCTTGTTGGTGTTGTTGTCCTGTACTCCTCCTTTTGTTGTTGCTTCCCTGCTGATTTCCTGATGTGCTAAAGTTTGGTTCGATGTATGTTGGGCAGAAATTGTGTGTTCATATTCTCTGCTGGTGCTGAGCTTCTTCTTGCTGCTTGTTTTTTTGCTGCTGGTGCTGCTGATTTCCTGTTGTGCTAAGGTTTGTTTCAGTGAATGCTGGGCAGGAGCTGTGTGTTCATATTCTCTGTTGGTGCTGAGCTGCTTCTTGCTGCTTATTTTGTTGCTGCCTATGGTAATTGTGACTATTTTGTGTGTTATGTTGTTATGGTTTCTGAAGAAGATGCAGTTTTTGGTCCTATTGTCTCCTCTGTGTGCACTGTTGTTTGTATAGGAGCGAGATGATTGATGCAATTGCATTAGAATGAGCACCTGTGGTGCTAATACCACACAATGCAATTGCGCCAATAACCTTGGCCTATGACAACAGTTGTTTGTGATACTGTTGGTGCCTTTGTTTCTGATGCTCTTGTGCTTGTAGCAGGTGTTTCTGTTGTTTTTGTTACTGCTGGTAATGAGGTCTTGTGGTGCTGTCTGCTTGATGAGGGTGTGCTTCCCAATTCCTTTCATGTTTTGTGTTGTATCAGAGTCATTGCTACTGTGCTTCTGCTGCCTGCTTAAAGGTTGATATTCTGGTTGCTGTGTTTTTGCTTCCCTGCCTTTATTGTTGTTGCCATGCTCCTGAGACTGTTTATTATTTCTGGGATTACTGCTTCTTTTAATCGATTTGGCTTCCTTGCAGTGATATGTCTCTGTCTCTGTTGCTCCCTGGTAATTGTATTGCATCTGATCTCCATTATGTGTGTTGTTTGCTGAGTTTCCTGTTCCTTGCCTTATGTGATATGCTTCTGCTGCTCTCTGGTTTTTTTATAGCAGATATCCTTGATGTGTGTTGTTTGCTGAGGTTACTGGTCCTTGCCTGATGCTCCTCCTTTTGCTTTGTTGGTCTGAGGCATCCAGTATGTTGCTGGTGCTTTGCTTTGCTGGTGTTCATGATGTTTCTGCAGTTTCTGTTGTAATGGGACTGCTTTTCCTTTCTGAGTTTGCTGCTTTAGCTTCCATTGCATTGTTTTTGTGGGAAGCTTTGTGTTCCAGTCACCCTGCACATAAACAAGCTTAATTAGAAAGTGTAAATAAAGCATATGTTTGAGATAGGTTTCTTCCTCTTCATTTGTGCTATTTAGCTTTAAGAATAGGCTTAGTCTTGGGGTGTAGTTCTCCAGCATGTGTATGAGATCCTGCCATTTGTGTGGGACCTTGATTCCCGGCTTCCTTGTGCATACCAAATTTTGCAGTGTTGTGGAGATTTGGTAGATTACTCTACCAATTGTGACTGGCTCCCCGTGTTTGTAGCTATTTCTCCTTTTCCATAATTCCCATATGATGCAGGCTGGAAGTGCTTTCATAATTGGTTTCAGCCTGTTGATTGTTCGTGCAGTCCAGCATTTTATTATGGCTTGATGGAAGGATAACTCCTCAATTGAGATTCATGCTACCTGCATGAAATGTTTCCAAACCCTGTGGGCAGTGTCTGATGTGTAGAAGAGATGAATTATGCTCTCCTCCTTTGGATCTGAATAGCACCAGCACCTTGAGGGAAGTTGATATCGCCATCTTTTTAGGATATCATCCAGAGGTAATTTAGCTCTCCAAACTCTCCACGTGAAGAAAGCTATTTTGAAAGGTAGTCCCTTTACCCAGATCTTCTCATATGCCATCTTAGGATTTTCCCTCTTCCTCAAGTAATCCCATGCTGATTTGACTGTGAACTGGCCTTGGTTCTGAAGCATCCAGTATGGGATGTCCATTGTGTGTTCATTCCTTGGGGGCTTAACAGTGGTGATGATGTGTTTAACAAGTCTTGAGGCAAGTGATCTGAGAGCTGGTGAGAATTCCAGTTGTCATTTAGCAGTGTATCTTTCACATTTTGGAGTGTTTCTTCAATCTGGAAGTCTGATGGTGTCAGGAAGTATAGAGCTCCGAGCCTAGTCCAATTGTCATACCAGAAGAGCGAGGATCCCATCTTCAGTTGCCAGGCAATTTGATGTTCAATGATCTCTCTACATTCAAGCATTTTCTTCCAAACCTGTGACCCTTTCCTCCATGGGACAATTACTGCATTATGTGTTTTGCAGTATTTCTGTGACATGTAAGCACTACATAGACTGGGCTTAGTTATGAAATTCCACCATAGTTTGCAAAAAAGGGCCCTTGACATGTCATGAAGGGATCTGAAACCTGCTCCCCCTTCTTCCTGTGGTAGGCATAGGTTGTCCCAGGATGACCAGTGTCAGCTGGTGCCTCCTACTGTGCTACTCCAGAAAAATTGAGCATACAACTTATGGATGTTGTTGATTACTTGTTTGGGAAGATTCACTGCTGATAGAAGATGAATTGGCATACTTTGCAAGACATGTTTGATCAATATGGCTCTTCCTCCTATAGAGAGTAATTTCCCTTTCCAGGATTGCGATCTATCCTGAATCTTGCTCACAATGTCTTGATAGTAAATGATCTTCTTTCTTGAGTAGTAGATGGGGCAGCCTAGATAGGTGAATGGGAAATTCTGCCTTTCAATTCCTGTGATTCTTTCTGTTCTTTCTACTACCCCTGCTGTTGCTGAATGATGCATGTAGATAGCTGACTTGCTCTTGTTTATTAGCTGCCCTGACGCTGCTTCATATGCCTTTAGTGTTTCCATAATCAGGTGCAGTGAGTTGCATCTGCTGAGGAGAAAATGATAGTGTCATCTGCATATGATAAGTGATTGATTCTTGGACTTCTCCTTGGCATTCCAAAACCTTTGAAGCAGGTGTTGTGATGTAATGCATTTAGTCCTTTTGAGAGTGCTTCTGCAGCAATGATGAAGAGAGTAGGGGACAGTGGGTCTCCTTGTTCGACCCCTCTTGTTGATTTGAAGAAACCACATGGTTGTCCATTGATGAGGATTGAGTACCAGTTGTTGCCTACAATGTCCATGATCATGCCTATGAAAGTTTCATCGAAGCCCATCTTCCTGAGGACATTTGCTATGTATAGCCAGGATATTCTGTTAAAGGCCTTGGTCATGTCTAGCTTAATGACCACATTTGGTCCTGCCTTTATTCTTTTCCCAATGTCAGTGATGATTTCTTGTGCTAGAATAACATTTTTCACAATTGTTCTGCCTCTAACGAAACCAGCCTGTTCCTGTGAGATTAAGAAGGGAAGGATGGACAGCAATCTTTCATGAATGATTCGCGAGAAGACCTTGTTGATGAAGTTGCTCAGACTTATTGGTCTTAGGTCCGAGAAATTTTCTATCTCCTTCTTCTTTGGGATAAGCACTAGATTAGTATGTGTTATGCTTTTGGGAAGAGATCTGCCTGAGAAAAAAGCTGTGACCATGTTTTGGATGTCATCTCCGATTATTTCCCAGCAAGATTGATAGACAGTACCTGTGAAACCATCCGGGCCTCCTGCACTATCTTTGTTTAGACTGAAAACTGCTTTTTTGATTTCTTCTTTTGATGGAATTCTGTTAAGCTCTGCATTTTGCTGTGAATCTATTACCTGCTGAATGTTTCCCAGGATGCTGAAATCTGTCGGAGTGCATTGTTTAGTGAATTGGTCCTTATAGAAAGATATGGCTTCTTCCTCTATTTGCTCCTGTTCTTCTAACCAAGAGCCATCATTGTTTTTGATTCTTTTAAGCTGTAGCCTTTTCCTTCTGCCATTGACTTGAGTATGGAAGAATTTGGTGTTCCTGTCTCCATCTTTGAACCATGACATCCCTGCTTTTTGTTTCCAGAACTGTTCTTCTATTGCTAGGTATCTCACCATTTGTGCTTGCACCTTTTGTAGTCTCTCTCTGTTTTGGGCAGTGGGTCTCTCTTCATATTGTTTTTCATGCACTAAAACCAATTCCTCCAAGCTTGCTATGATCTGAAAGATATCTCCAAAAGTTGCCTTGCTCCACAGTGTTAAGGCTTTCTTTAGATTTCTTAGTTTATGGTTAAAGATAATGAAAGGATCTCCTTGAAAGTCTGCTTGCCAGTTTTCTTTGACCACTGTTAGAAAAGTTTCTTGCTTGATCCAGAAATTGAGGAATTTGAAAGGCTTTATGATCCTTATTGGATCCTGATCAAAGTGAATTGGCAAAGGACTATGATCCGATCCAATTTTGGAGAGATGAGTGATTTCAATTGTTGGAAAAGCTTGTCGTAGCAATTGATTTGCAAAGCATATATCTAGCCTTTTAAAAATGCACTCCTCATCTGCTCTCCCATTCCACCAAGTAAAAATGCTTCCTTTGAAGCCCAAATCTATTAGGCAGCTGATGTTTATACAGTGGTTGAAGTCATCTACTTCATTGAAAGGGACTGGAAGACCTCCATACTTTTCTTCTTGCTCACATATAACATTGAAGTCAGCTCTAATTAACTATGGACTGGTGATTGTTTGGGAGAGATCATAAATTGAGTCCCATAGTTCAATTCTTTCATATGAAGTGCACTTAGCATAGACAAGGGTGAGGATTAGTTCTTGCTTTGTCCCTGTGTGAAACAGCTTCAGTGTGACATGTTGGACTGTGTCTATGAGTACTGTAACATTGTATTCATCATCCAGAAAGGCCCATATTTTGTTTGACATATTAGCAACTGCTTGTATCATGCCAATTCTTCTCTTGTATTGCTCTAGTTTCATGAGTTGCTGTTTTGGTTCCATGATGCCGATGAATTCAAAGTGATGCTTGTTATTGAGTGTGATCAGTCTTTCAAAAGCTTGCATTTGTTGACTGATCTTATGTTCCAGATGATAGCTTTCATTGTCTTATATTTAAGTATGCAGGTGCTCTTTTGGAAAGAGCTAGCTTTGAGGCAGAGCTACTGTTTCCTTTTGATTGCTTCCTCCGGGAGTTCCTTTTTCCAGTTAGCTTTGGTGATAAGTCCCCTTGTCTTGCTATGTTTCTGAAATTCTGTGTGGTGTCTTCATCATCCATGTCATTGCCTGTGGTTTCTATTAGAGCATTCACGAGTTTAGTTGATGTATATAGATCTCTGGGCTTGAAAATTGCCTATAATTGAGCTCTTAGTGATCCTGATTTTATGAAAATGTCTTGGCCTGCAATTGACACCTGCTTGTCCTTCTGGTAATGTTGTTCCCCTTTTTCAGCAATATCTTCCTCCTCGATTTGCATTCCTTCGGGGAGTTCCCCTTCCTTTGAGTCTTCCTCCAATTGGTCAGCCCATAGCTTCCCTGTGATTTGTTCTAATTGTCTACCTGCTCCTGTTTCGATTCCCCCAGACTTATCTCTTATTTGTGCATCTTGTTTTTGTTGTGTGATCTTGCTGCCTGATTTTGTTGGAACTGATTGTTTTGTGTTGCTGGATGGCTGCAGAATTGTGCAGTGTTGTTGTGTGCTATTTGTATTTACATGCTTGTTGTAGAAACTCTTCTGGACCCATTATGCAGTGGATTCCCTTGTCCTTTCTTTTGTGCTGTTTGTGGTTTCAGATGATTCCTTGGTTATTGCTTTTTCTGTTGTTATCTAGTCTGCATTGTTGTGTTGGCTACTGCTTGGTTTTGTTTTCCTGGTGCTAGCTTCTGCTGAGACTATTGATGCTTGAGTTGTTGCTGCTTTCCCAGTTATTGGATTGACTCTTTGTGCAGCTGCTCTCTCTGAAGTATTGTGGTGGTTTTCGTTGTTTTTGATGTTCTCCCATTGGTGATTTTCTGCCAGAATTACGCTTGTTGGTGCTTGTTCTGTCCTTGTCATTGATGTTGATTGACTTCCTGTTATTTCAGAGTTCAAATGCTTGCTCACATTAGAGTCAATTTCTGAGCTTACTGGTGCTTGGTTCTTTACACTAAGTGAAGCTGTGGGACTTACTGTTGTCATATCTGCTTGACATCCTTGCTTGTTGTTTCCAGTGTTCAATTGCCCTTGGTTCCTTACCTGCCTTATTTGTTCATTGATTTCCTTTACTGCTTTCTGACTTACTGTTTCATTGTTTCCAGCAGTGTGGTTTTTTTCTTCCATGTCATCCTTCTCCTCTGCTTTGTTTGGGTCAATTACTAAGATTCCAAATTCCTGAGCTTCAGCATTGGCAGTGTCATTGCTGTTCCCTTGATCTAATTCTAAAGCATTGTATTTGTTTGCAACTGGTAATTGGTGGTTCTTTTCCTCTGTTGATTCCTTTTGTTTCCCTTGATTATGAGTAGCCTTGTGTTGTGTTCTATTATCTTTGACTTCCTTCCATTGAGGGCCGACATTGCCTACTACCTTACCACTTATTTCCTACCTAAGGCAAGAAAGATGATCTCCAAAGGTTGTATCTACCATCTTGTTCACGTTATGGACGCGGAGGCGAAGTCGCCTACTCTACAATCAATTCCGGTCGTCAGTGAATTTCCGGATGTCTTTCCAGGTGAACTCCCAGGTCTTCCTCCTGAAAAGGGAGATTGAGTTTGGCATCGATGTGATGCCCGATACTCACCCAATTTCTATCCCTCCATATAGAATGGCCCCAGCAGAATTACGAGAGTTGAAAGTACAATTGAAGGACTTGCTGGATAAAGGCTTCATTAGGCGTAGCATTTCACCTTGGGGTGCGCCAGTCTGGTTCGTATGAAAGAAAGACGGATCGTTACGGATGTGTATCGATTATCGTCAGTTGAATAAGGTCACCATAAAGAACAAATATCCACTTCCAAGAATTGATGACCTGTTTGACCAACTCCAGGGAGCCAAATATTTCTCCAAGATTGACCTACGTTCCGGATATTTTCAGTTGAGGGTCAAGGAGAAAGATATTCCAAAAACAACCTTCCGAATGAGATATGGGCATTTCGAGTTCCTAGTAATGTCATTTGGGCTAACAAATGCCCCGGCTACTTTCATGGATCTCATGAACACTGTATTCAGGCCTTATCTTGATGTGTTCGTGGTGGTATTCATTGATGATATCCTGATGTATTCCCGTTCAGAGGCAGAACATATGGGTCACTTGCGGATAGCATTGCAGACCCTTCGGGATCACAGATTATATGCAAAGCTCGCCAAATGTGAATTTTGGCTGAATTCGGTGGCATTCTTAGGCCATGTGATATCTGATGAAGGTATTAGTGTCAATATTCAGAAGATCGACGCGGTCAAGAATTGGCCAAGACCTACTACGCCATCAGAAGTCCGTAGCTTCTTGGGACTAGCAGGGTATTATAGGCAGTTTGTAGAAGGGTTTTCCTCTATATCTGCGCCACTAACTAAGCTGACCCAGAAAGCTACCAAGTTCCAATGGTCGAATGTTTGTGAGCGGAGCTTTCAGGAACTAAAGGATCGATTAACATCCGCTCCAGTTCTTGCTCTTCTTGACGAGACTGAAGGTTATGTGGCATATTGTGATGCCTCCGGCATAGGTTTGGGATGTGTCTTGATGCAGCATGGGAAGGTAATTGCTTATGCTTCGAGACAATTGAAGAAGCATGAAAAGAACTACCCAACCCATGATTTGGAATTGGATACAGTAGTATATGCTTTGAAGACGTGGCAACACTATCTATATGGTGTCCATGTCGACATCTACACAGACCATAAAAGTCTACAATACATCTTTAGTCAAAAAGAGTTAAAATAGAGACAACGACGTTGGATAGAATTACTGAAGGACTACGACGTCGAAATATTGTATCATCGGAGCAAAGCCAATGTTATGGCCGACGCCCTCAGTTGTAAGTCAATGGGAAGTTTAGCATACATTGAAGCAGGTAAACGGAGTTTAACTAAAGAGCTTCATCAGCTAGCCAGTATGAGAATCAAATTGTTAGACTCCGACGATGGAGGTGTTGTTGTATATAATACATCCGAATCATCTCTCGTGGCCGAGGTAAAAGCACGGCAATACGAAGATTCCACCTTGTTGCGATTGAAAGAGGGCATTCAACAGGGTAAGATTTCCGCTTTTGAGATAGTAGGAGATGGAACATTGAGATGCCAAGGCCGATTGTGTGTGCCTAATGTAGCAGGGTTGCGAGAGAAGATTATGAGGGAGATTCACCAATCTGATATTCCATCCGCCCCGGTTCAACTAAGATGTACTGTGATGTCAGAGAGCAGTATTGGTGGGATGGCATGAAGAGGTCCATTGAAGAATTTGTAGCCCAGTGTCCCAATTGCCAACAGGTAAAGGTAAAACATCAGAAATCGGGTGGACTGCTCCAGAACATGGAGATTCCAACCTGGAAATGGGAGTGATTAACGTGGACTTCATTGTTGGATTACCTCGCTCCAGTCGTAAGTTTGACTCCATCTGGGTGATAGTGGATCGACTTACCAAATGTGCTCATTTTCTGCCAGTTAAGACCACCTACACAGCCGAAGATTATGCAAAGTTGTATATCAAGGAAATTGTTAGACTTCATGACGTGCCGATGTCCATTATATCGGACAGAGGAGCCCAATTCACAGCTAACTTTTGGAAGTCTTTTCAGAAAGGTTTGGGGACACAGTATGTCTCAGCACAGCTTTTCATACGCAAACTGACGGACAGGCTGAACGAACCATTCAGACACTGGAAGATATGCTAAGAGCATGTGTCTTGGATTTCAAGGGTAGCTAGGATGACCATCTTCCACTTATAGAGTTTGCCTACAATAACAACTACCATTCCGGCATTAAGATGGCCCCATATGAGGCATTGTATGGGAGAACCTGTAGATCACTAGTTGGGTGGTTCGAAGTTGGGGAAACCGAATTATATGGACCAGATCTGATTCATCAAGCTGTTGAGAAAGTGAAGGTGATACAGGAACGACTAAAGGGGGCACAAAGCAGGCAAAAGTCCTACTCTGACGTCCGACGTCGTGATCTAGAGTTTGAAGTTGATGATTGGGTTTTCCTGAGAGTCTCGCAAATGAAGGGTGTTATGCGTTTCGAAAAGAAAGGTAAATTGAGCCCGAGGTACGTCGGTCCTTATAGAGTCCTTCGACGAATTGGACATGTTGCCTATGAGTTAGAACTACCATCCGAAATGGAATCCATCCATCCGGTATTCCATGTGTCCATGTTGAGGAAATGTATCGGAGATCCTTCTCGGGTCGTCCCCATCCAAGACATACAGATTGCAGAGGATCTAACATACGAAGAGGTACCAGTGGCCATATTGGACCGACAAATCCGTAAGCTAAGGACAAAAGATGTAGCTTCCGTTAAAGTGTTATGGAGGAACAGGAAAGTGGAAGAAATGACATGGGAAGCATAAGAAGAGATGAAAGCTAAATATCCGTATCTGTTCCACAATGTAAATAATGATGATGCAGAAGAAACACAGAACGCATGGAAAGGAGAGGCGTCCATATGAGGTAAATAGGAACTTGAGATACTCTTCATTATTAACTTTCATTTAATGTTGGGATTCACTGGCTTCCGTAGATCCCTATACTCGGGGATGAATGTTCCTAAGGGGGGAGAGTGTTACAACCCGTAAATTCGTAGATTAGAATGCGCTGTGAAGTAGTTTACATATAAGGACCTAGGAACCCGAAAAATAGTTCAAAAGTTAAGAAAAAGAGCAGAAGTGTCGCATAGTTGGATATGCGACCGTAAAGAAAAAATGCGGATCGCATATCTAACACCAAGATCGCAAACTGAAATAGATTTATGGACTGAAATTGTGTCAAACATGCGGCCAGTATGCGGACCGCGTAATGAAAATGCGGACCGCAAATGTGACATCTTCCATCGCAGAATGGAACATAGTTCTGGGCTGAATCCATGTTAGAAATGCGACCAGAATGTGGTCGCATTGTTGAAAATGTGAACCGCAAATCTGGCCCTTCTGCGTCACATAATACAACAGATTTTTGGGTTGAGATTTGCGACCAGAATGCGAACCGCATGTCCTGTTTGCGGCGGATATGCGACCTCAAACCTGAAAATGTCAGACACGAGTGCCACTTATCGACGGACCTATTAAAGGGACCCAAACCCGTTCTTCATTTTTCTGAACTTAAACATAGTAGAAGGCCCCCAAACGACCCCTTTCAAAGCCCTACACCAACACAACCAATTTCTTCCTCTTCCAGGCCTTAAATATAAGAAGGAATCAAGAAATTGAAGAACTAAAGGGAAACCCTAGCTGAGTTTCCCCCTTCTACGAACCCAAGGGCAAGACCTAGAATTTGAGGAATCAAAGGAAAAAGGCTAGATAATTCACATGCAAGGTAAGCTATTACTCCCTTTCATGCAATGTTCCCTTGGGCATACGTGATATATTGTTGCATGCCTGTAAGGACTCATGGGGAGGTGTTCGGAAGCCATGAAATCAAGATAAATACTGCTAAACGGAATGGGTTATGGTTATCATGAGTTGTAAATGAGTTGCATGTGTTATAAATACGTTTGATAAGGATTAGAGGAGAAAGGGGTGTGGGAAGGCACCATGCAAAACTAGGGGATTGTGATTAATGATAATTATGACGCTTAGTGAGTAATGGGTGAATTGTTCCTTAATTGTAGACTAAGGAATTATAGCAATTGCGTGGCTTGCAAACTGGCGCAGTAAACACAGGGTATGTAAGACCGTACCGTTCTTTCTTTTGCACGACTCCTATTGAATACAATGCTATGATCGAGCCCCAAAAGAATACTCTATTCCTAGAAGTTAGGATTACTTGTATTGTTTCCCTCTAAGGAGGAATTGCTCTTGTTGTTATGATATTAATGTTGATAGTATTCCGTGAGTATTATAAGGTTCATGTTAAAGAGACATTCTTTATTACATGTAGAAAAAGAGGGTAATAATCGTATGTTACTAAAAAGGGTTTGAAACACGTTTATGAATGAGCATGCAATGTATTATAAATGTGTAATTTAATTCTTATGACCGCGCCTAATGAAGGCCGGGCATTGTCACGACCCAATCGGAGGGCCGCAACATGGCACCGGACCCTGCTTGCAGAGTGCCGGTGTACCCCTCATATCAGCTATCTTACTTTTTTTGTTATCTACAAAGCCTGTCATACGCGTGCAGTTTCGAACAACATCATAGTGGGCTGAAACGTCATACCATGACATAAACGTACTTATATACATAGTGTGCCAACGGGGCTACAGTGCAAAACTATACAACATAATACATATGCCGACGAGGCAATACAACTGTACATGAGTCAACCCAGCACAGGTCTATACATACATTAACATTTGTCTATGAGCCTCTACAAGAACATACATTAAGCAACCTATGTCGGAATAGGGCCCTGACATGCCCAACATATCTACACAAGGTGCATCCCAAGGCTGTAGCAAGTCCGAAAGATGAATCTTGCTAATATCTGCTGAATCCGGATAGCCTACTGATGCAAGCCAACCTGGTCAAGCTACGTTCATGCCATCAGCATCGGATAAGACAAGAAAAGGCATTGTTTAACCTTGGAGAAGAGCCAAGCGTCCATAAATCTTGCTATGGACGAATCTTGTGTTGAAGATGTACATTTGTGTTTATGTTGTATTATTGTGTTGCTGTAGAAGACATTGATTCTTACTTAAGGGTGCTGCGTGACTATTCCTTAAACTTAGCCAAATTGTGGCCTTTTTGTTAATTAGTTGTTTCCTAGTTGATTTAGGTTACTAGTTATTCTTTTCCTAGTTGAGTTAGGTAAAGGCTCATTCTATATAAGTCTAAACATTTCATTATTTTGATACCTTTTGACATTATTATCAATCAAAAAACGGCAGCACATTGCTCCCAAAATCGTGCGAATTAACTTGTCCAATTTTGGTGTGATTCAAAATTGAACTTGTTCCTTTGTTTGATCGAACAGTTTGCAAAACCATCGTTGTCTTGAGGGCAGTTCATTTAGTATAGGTACTCCGTGACTTCATCAAGAAGGTAAGTAGACTAGTTCCTACTTGTTGTCTTGATAGTTCATTGAGCGTCTTACTTCTATCTATTGTTTTCTTGTTTCCAGTTTTTATATTGCATCAGTTGGTATCAGAGCTTGGAAAGGGTTTGTTCTTACAATCCCAATCTTGTTCTTCGTGCCTTAGTTTAGGTTCTATCTATAGTTTCATTTTTGATAAAATAAAAAAAAAACGTGTAAAAAAAAGGAGAAAGAAAACCCGGAAATTGTTATTGATTGAAGTTGTTGAATCGTCTAGGGATTAAGGTTTCGAAGTTCTTGATTGCTTAAAAAAAGCCGTTCTTGAAAACCCTAGTTGAAATCTTGAAGCTAGAACGCGTTTAATCTTGAAATCTTGAAACTCTAGTTGAAATTCTTGAAGGTAGACGATTGAATCTTGAAAATCTTGAAGTTCTTGGAGTTAAAATTGAAGTTCCTAAAGAGTTTTACCTTTTTCTTGAAGAAGTTCTTGAATCCTCAAAACGTTCTTAACAAGATTGCATTGAATTCTTGAAGTTCTTGAACATTAATTTGTTGTTCTTGGAAGGAGGCTTGCAAAACGTGTAAGAGCAGCCTAAAACGTGTTAGGGAGGCCGAATTTGAGGAAGAGAATAGGAAACTCTAATTCTAGTCCAAGAAGGAAACAACTCCCAATCCAAAAGAGAGAAGTTTCAAGGAGTTGAAATTCTATTTAGACAAGGAGAGGAGGGGCTAATTTGTGTTGGAAAAGGAAAGGGGGGGACCCAAAATCCTAAGGACTAAGGAGAAAGGATTGGTCTTCTCCAAACTAAAGTGGGAAAGCTTTTAAAATTTCCTTATCTCTTCAATTTCGAAATTCTTCTTAATTTCACTACTTCTAATTAGTAATTCTTGGGTAATTTCCCTACTTAAGTAATTACTAATCCTTGAGATTGTAGGACCTCGTGCTAAAACTCAAAATTTTCACTTTCGTAGATAATTCTTGGCTTCTTGTGCTCACTTAAAAGCTGTCCGCCTATCAAGTCGCATAACTTCACTCACCCCGAAGAAAACTATTGATCTTGTGAACTTCAAAAGTCGCTAAGGAACTTGGTCAATTAGAGGAAGCCAATTTGAAGACAAGTGTGAAATCCTACCCAAAATTTTGAGTGAACCCGAAAGTCATTCAAAAAGTGAGAGCGAGAATTTTAACTAACCTTAACACACTCTCTAGTATTATTTCTTTTGCAGGTACATGGCTACGAAAGGAGAAAAGGTTGTGACGGACATTACTTTGGCCGACCTCTTGGCCGAAGTAAGGGCACTTAGCGCCCGAATAGAGAACATGGAAAGATCCTCTAGCAATTCAAAGCACACCGGAGAAGGAACTAGTGACGGTTCCACCATTAGACCCGAGTAGTTCGTGGAGTTAGCTCGCCAAAACGAGCAGAGGGACGGAGGTGCTCAAAATGTCAGAACCATGAGGATTCCCCGGGGTGTCATGCCACCATTAATGCCAGCCCGGAGAAACATAGCACCCGTAGGGAATATGAGAGCAGCCCGAGAGGATGATCAACCCGAGTTCGACGAATTTGAAGATGATGATTTGGGGCCATGGAATCCAAGAGTCGGGCAGAGAAATGGAGGCCGAGACTACGTGGGAAGACGTGGTTATGATCATGGTCCGAGAGGGAGGCTTAGAGGTTTTGGTGGAAGGAATTTAGAGTATGACTTTGATGAGCATGTTGAGCATTATGAGGACTTCCAACCAATCTTACCAAACCGAGGGGGCCGAGACCATGTCCGAGACAGTGGGTTGAACAGCGTCAAGGTTACTATCCCTGCTTTCAAAGGAACTAGTGATCCTGACCGATTTTTAGAGTGGAAGCGTCAAGTTGAGCGGATATTTGAAATTAATGATATGTCTGAAGAGAAGAAGGCTACATATGACATTGCTGCTTTCGAGTCCTATGCTTCGACTTGGTGGGAGGCTGAGAAAAGATCCAGAGTTAGACATAACCAACCAGCACGCATAACATGGATGGAATTGAAGAAAATAATGACTCGTAAATATGTGAACCCACGGCACAAGCAGGATCAGTTACAGAAGTTGTATGATTTGAAACAAGGGTTGAAGTCCGTGGAAGAATACAATGATGACTTTGAGAAGATTCGTCTATCACTTGACATGGAAGACGAAGAAGAAGAAGAGGCTATTATCCGATTCAAGAATGGGTTGAATAATGATATCTCCAATCAGTTGAGGCTACATGTGTTCATTGCTCTTCATGATGTGTTCTTAGCTGCCATTGAAGCTGAAAAGATGATTAAAGAAAGTCAGGCAGCTCGATATAGAGGGGGTTCCGATTCCACTATCATACGTCGAAACAAAGAGTGGAAGACGCCGAACACCCGGGGAGCAAGCCAAACCCGAGAGCCTACAACAAGCCAAAATCGAGAGCCTAAGAAGCTAGCCCAAGCTGCAGAACTTGGGGTTGAACCTAAGGAGTCCGGAGGTAATTCTAAGACTCAATTCAATTCTCATAGCGCATCTTCTTTTCAGTGTCACAAATGCTAAGGCTATGGGCATTTCGCTATGGATTGTCCAACACGGAGGACCATGTTAATTCTTGATGATAGAACTGTGTGTGAAGAAGAAAGTGAAGAAGAGATTGAGAATGATAAGGGGGCAGAATTGATTGAGTGCGGTGAGGAAGAGTTAGAAGAAGAGGGTGTGAATATGTTCTTAGTGCTACGTAGGAACTTGAGCACTATGAACGTACAGGAGGAAGGAGATGTGCAGCGTCAGAACTTGTTTCATGCTAGATGTAGGGTGAAAGGAAAGGTGTGCTCGATGATAATAGATTCCGGAAGTTGCACTAATGTAGTAAGCCACACGTTAGTGACACAACTTAGTATACCTATAAAGAAACATCCCCATCCTTATCGATTGCAGTGGTTGAGTGAATGTGGTGAATTAAAGGTAGTAAAGCAGGCACTCATTAAGTTCAAGGTGGGAGCTTATCAGGATGAAATCTTGTGCGATGTGGTGCCTATGCAGGCGTGCCATTTACTATTGGGTAGGCCTTGGCAGTTTGATAGATATGTTGATCATGATGGAAGGGCCAGCACTTATACGGCCAAGCTGGAGGGCAAGAGTTATGTACTTAAGCCCTTGACACCTAAACAAGTTAGTAATGATTACAAACGCATGCGAGAGCTGAAAGAGACGGCAAAATCTAAGGGTGTTTGTGCAGTTCATAAGGGTGTTTTCTTGAGCTCTAATGATGAAGTTTCTACTAACGTTCACCCCTTGCCTAGTGTTGTTGATGATGTTTTACAGGAATATATGAACATGCCGCGAGGAGATGGTTCATTCCAAGTGTTACAGAAGATCAATAACAACGCCTATGTTATAGACCTGTCAGGTAGTGCCGCTTTGAAAGATGAAGATTGTTCAATTTCGAGGACGAAATCTTCTCAAGAAGGGGAGAATGATGCAGGACAACCTGATCAAGCTACGTTCATGCCATCAATGTTGGATAAGACAAGGCAAGACGTTGGTTAGCCTTGGAGAAGAGCCAAGCGTCCATAAATCTTACTATGGACGAATCTTGTGTTAAAGATGTATGTTTGTGTTTATGTTGTATTATTGTGTAGTTATTGAAGACATTAATTCTTACTTGTTTGGTCCTGCGTGACTATTTCTTAAACTTAGCCAAATTGTGGCCTTTTTGTTAATTAGTTGTTTCCTAGTTGATTTAGGTTACTAGTTATTTTTCCTATTTGAGTTAGGTAAAGGCTCATCCTATATAAGCCTAAACACTTCATTATTTTGACACCTTTTTTGACATTATTTTCAATCAAAAATTGGCAGCACATTGCTCCCAAAATCGTGTGAATTAACTTGTCCAATTTTGGTGTGATTCAAAATTGAACTTGTTCCTTTGTTTGATCGAACAGTTTGCAAGACCATTGTTGTCTTGAGGGTTGTTCGTATAGTATAGGTGCTCCGTGACTTCATCAAGAAGGTAAGTAGACTAGTTCCTACTTATTGTCTTGATAGTTCATTGAGCGTCTTGCTTCTATCTTTTGTTTTCTTGTTTCCGCTTTTTATATTGCATCATTATGGCTAATTGTTCTATTGACTCTATGTTTTCCTTGCCTTGTTGGTTCCTGCTGGGAATGATCTTATCCTGTCTAGTGTTGTTGGCTTTGCTAGTGACTTGTCTGCTGGTGCTGTAGTTAACTGGTTTCCTTTTGTATCCTGTTCTTGATCTGGTTCTGTTGTTGCCAACGGTGTTGCTTGCTTTTGCGATGTCATTTTCAATATTCTTCTGCTGGGAGATAAGTTTTTGCTATTTTTGTATCATTTTAGGCCTTTGCTGTAGTGGTGCAAGTCTTGGCTTGACATGTTTTATGAAGCTGCTGCTGATGCCACTAGGATGCTGCTCAAGGTTATTCACTGGTCTTTTGTTGATACTGCTAACCTCTTTGGAAACCTCATTGCTGCCTCTGATATTTCTGGTCTCCTTTAGCTGCTCAGGATGCCTCCTAGCGTCAGTGCTTCTACAAAGTCTCTACAATTGAGATTGCTGCAGTTGAGTATCCTGTGAGCTGAGTGTTGTTCCTGCCATCCCTTAGCTGGTGCTGTTGGCCACATCTGACTGTTCAGGTTGGTGTTTTTTGCTGTCTATACTTCTGTAGAGTCCCTGTATAGCTGTCCAGAAGGCTGTATAGAGGTCATGGAGTTACTGCAGGCCTATGTTCCTATTTGTTATAACATTTCTGCTCTGTGTGGGGGCATCTTCCTTGCTTTCCTCCAAAACTTGTCCTGCTTCCCTGAGAGGTCCAGTATCCTGCATATGAGAAAACAAGAGTTAGAAGTTAATATGATCAATATTCTACTGTTAAGTCTGGTTTTCCTCCCTTCTTGTTTGCTCTGGAGTTCTTCAATGAAGTTCTGTCATGTTATGAGTTGATGCAGTGTGCAGCTTGTCATTTTGCCAACTTCCCTCTTATGTAAGGGCATTGTGTTTTATCTGCATTGAGGATTTTCCTACCTACTGAGTCAAGTTGAATGGAGTGATGACACTCAATTCTTCCAAAGTCAAGTGCATAGTTTGCAAGGTGATCTGCCAATTTGTTTCCTTCCCTATAGGTGTGTGATACTGTTAGCGTGAGGGATTCTTTGAGTTGGAGGATTTCTTCTATCTGCTCTGCTATGCACCAGGGTGGTTTCCAGATGCCATTGATGATGTTGTTTAGGAGCATTGAATCTGTTTCTAGCCATATATTTGAGAAGACTTGTGTGCTACAAAATCTTAGTGCTTCAGTAATGGCTGTTATTTCTGCTACTGTGTTTGTTCCTTCTGTGCATTATGTGCCAAGTGCATATATTAGATCTCCTGTTTCATTTCTCACACAGAATCCTATTGAACTTCTTCCTGGATTTCCTTTTGATGCTCCATCAGTGTTGATCTTTTGATGCAATATTAAATGCGGAAATAAGAAAACAAAAGATAGAAGCAAGACGCTCAATGAACTATCAAGACAACAAGTAGGAACTAGTCTACTTACCTTCTTGATGAAGTCACGGAGTACCTATACTATACGAACAACCCTCAAGACAACGATGGTCTTGCAAACTGCTCGATCAAACAAAGGAACAAGTTCAATTTTGAATCACACCAAAATTGGACAAGTTAATTTACACGATTTTGGGAGCAATGTGCTGCCGGTTTTTGATTGATAATAATCTCAAAAGGTATCAAAATAATGAAGTGTTTAGGCTTATATAGAATGAGCCTTTACCTAAATCAACTAGGAAAAGAATAACTAGTTAACCTAAATCAACTAGGAAACAACTAATTAACAAAAAGGCCACAATTTGGCTAAGTATAAGAAATAGTCACGCAGGACCAAACAAGTAAGAATTAATGTCTTCAATAACTACACAATAATACAACATAAACACAAATATACATCTTCAACCCAAGATTCGTCCATAGCAAGATTTATGGACGCTTCGATTTTCTCCAAGGCTAACCAACGCCTTTTCTTGTCTTGTTCATAGATGGCATTGATAACACTTGATCAAATTTATTTGCATCATTCTCCCCCTCTTGAGAGAATTTCGTCCTCGAAATTAAACCATCTTCGTCTTTCAAAGGGGCACTACCTGCAACACAAGGAGTTAAGTCAGAAACGTTGAATGTCTTAGAAACACTAGACTCACCAGGTAGGTCTATAACATAGGCGTTGTTATTGATCTCCTGCAATACTTGGAATGAACCATCTCCTCGTCGCATGTTTACATATTCCTGTAAAACATCATCAACAACACTAGACATGGGGTGAACGTTAGTAGAAACTTCATCATTAGAGCTCAAGTAAACACCCTT
>MCJB01036715.1:0-67825 GCA_002018475.1 Nicotiana obtusifolia
GGATCATATACTGAACCACAATTAAAATGGGAAATAAATAGGAAAGAATTATTTGCTTTATATAAATCTTTATTAGCCTTTGAACCATATATTGTGTATAGCAAATTTATTGTAAGAACAGATAATACTCAAGTTAAGTGGTGGTTAACCAGAAAAGTACAGGACTCAGTTACGACGAAGGAAATACGAAGACTGGTATTAAATATTCAAAATTTTACATTCACAATAGAAGTAATAAAAACTGATAAGAATGTTATTGCAGATTACATATCAAGAGAAAGGTACACAGACAGATGATGTACCAGAAACAACTACTGGAGACATATATACAATCCTTTCCAAGTTATCTATACAAATAGATGGCATGGGAAGAAGATTGCAAAATCTAGAAGAAGCTAGTAGTCAGCAGCATGACTATAAAAATGCGGAGCTACAAAAAATAACTAGTAGTCAGCAGCATGACTTGAAACATGCGGATCTAGAAGGAGACGTTGGGAAACTCCAAAAAACCCATAACAATGTTAATATTATTGATGCAGGAACTATTGCAAGCAGCTCATCTACAACGAGGTCACCTACAAAACCAAAAAATAAAAACCTCAATAAACTATTTGAAAAACCATATACTACAATACCGAAAAATCCAGTTACAGTACAACCCCAAACCTCTACCTATTCTGAAATTTTAAACCATACTAAGAAAACCTATAACCATATATCTTGTACCTATATAGAAAACATGTATAAATTACAAACATTCCTTAACCTAAACCCGAGATCCAGAAATACCACTGACCCAAAAAGAGATTATATTACTTCACACCTACAAAGACATAATAAACTCATTGCTTTACCAGGCACCAACCCAAACCTAGTAAATACTTGCTACAACTATGGATTACTAAGTACTGTATATACCTCTACAGGAGAAGAAATAGCAACGTTTCGCTATTTGTTTGAGATGGTTAGGGGTTGTTTTGTATGTTGATGTTGTAAGGGAGGTATTTGTTAGCATCATAAGATATTTAGTGTGTTGTTCTAAACTATGAGAGAGAAAGGGTGTGGTAAAACACCATTGTGAATGGACCTTGGAGCTTTGCGCTCGTTAAGTGTTCGACGAAGTGCCTAAATAGCTGGAGCAAATGTTTAATTGTTGACATGAGTTCCTATTATCATTATTGTTATAGATTGAAGCTGCAAAGAATTATTTTGATTGTTGTAATACGCTAAGGATTGTTATTGAGGTATGTAAGAGTAAATCCTCTTCTTCTCGCTAAGGCATGACCTCATGATTACTTGTTCCCTCTTATATGAGTGCTTGAGGTCTTAGAGGATAAAAGTACTTGAGTCACCATGTTATTTACTAATTGAATACACACTCTCTTATATGTTATCGTTCCTACTGTGTCGAGCATTCATTTGTGATCCTATATGATCCATAGTCTTTCATTTGAGATATTTATGTCACGTGTGCTAAATGAATCAATTGCCCAAAGCATGTCGATCATATTGAATCATGTGTAATGCCTTCCATAAGCTAATGAAATAGTTTTCAAGAATGTTAATCATTTTCTTGTGTTATACTTGATACAACTGATCTCGTGCATAGCAGGAGGCCTTTGCGGCTTAATCAATTCATGTGATCCCGTGCACAAGGCCTTAATGGCTTAATCATTTGCTCATGTATTATATGTCGTTGTGACTCGCTTGTGTGTAACATTACTCTCAAAGACTCATGAACATGTATAGTTCAAAGATCCAAATGCTATAAAGTAACATGATTCCAAGTGCTACATTGAACAATCTGAAATACGTATATGATATAAGAACGTTAAGAATTGACATATGTTTCTATATGTTGTTTCCTAGCCCCCCGGTATACTCATTTGATTATGCTTTAGAGTCATGCTTGCTTCCGAGACATAGGCTATTGAATTGGCTTCCTATCGATTGAAAGATGTTATAATGACGTGGTATGAGACACGGGAACATTCCAGATGGTTGAATGCACCTCCAACAGTGTGGAAAGAGTTTACTAAGGCCTTCCTAGATAATTTTATGCCATTGATTATTAGGGAGTCTAAGGCCGATGAGTTTGCAGCTGTCAGATAGAATGATATGAGCATGAGGGACTATGGCCTTAAATTTACTTCATTGGCTAGCTATGCTCTGGAGTTGGTTGCTACTATGCAAGAAAGGGTTTTGTATCGGCCTTGAGCCCTATTTGATCGGTGAGTTTTCTATTACAACATTAAATAAAGATATGGATATTTTCAAGATGATGACCTTTGCGCAAAAGATAGAGGAGCACAAACAAAAGGCTAGAGGTGAGAGAGAGAGAGAGAGAGAGATTAGAATAAGTAGGCCAGATCAACTGGAAGTTATGGGGGAGTTCGGAGCAGTAACAATGGTTACTTCAGTAGAAGATCAACAAGGTGTTCACAGTCGCCAGCTCACTTTTCAGCCAGGGCACCACCTCAGCTCCCAAGGCCTATTTATTATTAGGGTCCCCAATCAGTGTTAAGTTAGAGTTCAAGGGCATTAGGTCTAGAGAACTAGGGGAGTGGGAATCAGATGACACCACCTCAACATCGTTGTGGCCAGTGTAGAAGGCGCATTTATGGGTGTCACCAGGGCTCGGATTCATGTTATTGGTTTCGAGTTGCCGGGCAAATGATACGAGATTGTGTAGAGCTCAGGCAATAAGGTAAAGGTGCTACAGCTCAACCCACAAGGTCTACAACATCATCGGCAGCAACATCTTCCCTATCTCATGGCCCTCAAGCACCTGTAGGTCGGGGCAGAGCTAGGGGTGGACCTACTAGTTCAAGCAGTGGTCAGAGCTACATATATGCTCTAGTCGACTGACATGATTCACAGTCGTTACCCAATATGATTACATGTATATTATTCGTTTCCTCACATGATGTATATGCAGCATAAATTCAAGGTCTACCTTGTCGTATGTTACTCCATTTGTTAGATAAGCCATAATGGTTAGGTAAGCCATTTTTCGTATCTACTCTAGTTGGTGAGTCAGTTATAGCAATAAGGGTTTATTAGGATTGTGCTATTGCGACGTCACTGTGACATAACAACAAATCCAATTGAGTTAGAAATGGTTGGTTTCGATGTCATTATGGGTATGGATAGGCTATCATCTTGTTATGCTGCACTCAATTGTCAGGCCAAGATTGTGAGATTTCATTTTTCAGGCAAGCTAGTCCTAGAATGGAACGGTGATGCTGTGACGCCTAAGGGTAGGTTTATTTCCTATCTTAAGGTAAGAAAGTTGATCTCTAAAGGGTGTTTATATCACCTAGTCCGAGTAAAGGACATTGATGCTGATGAAAAGGCACCAACTCTCCAATCTGTGCCAACAGTGAATGAATATCGAGAAGTGTCCCTAAGGAACTTACTGGTCTCCCTCCAAATAAAGAGATTGATTTCGGTGTCGATGTGTTTCCAGGTACCCAGTCAATATTTATTCCTCCAGATGAAATTGCCTCAACGGAACTAAGATTTGAAAGAGTAGTTGAAAGATCTTCTCGACAAAGGTTTCATCAGACAAAGCATCTCATCTTAAGGTGCACCCATCTAAGTGTTCAAAAGAAAGAAAGTTTTCTGATGATGTGCGTAGATTATTGCCAGTTGAATAAGGTGTCTACAAATAACAAGTATCCACTCCCCAGAATTGATAATCCATTTGATCAATTACAAGGTACCAATTTTTTCTCCATGATCGACTTGAGATCTGGTTAACCCCAGGTGAAGGTTAGAAAGAAGGATATCCTGAAGACATCATTCAGAACGTGATATGTGCACTATGAGTTCCTTGTTATGTCCTTCAGCTTAACTAATGTGCCAGCAGTTTTCATGGACATTATGAATTGGCTCTTCAATCCTTTCCTTGACGTATTCGTTATTGTATTTATTGACGACATCATGATATATTCACAGAGTGAGGAAGAACATGCGGGTCACCTCAGGATGATTTTGCAGACACTACAAGATCATAAATTATATGCCAAGTTCTTCAAGTATGAGTCCTAATTGAACTCCATAGCATTTCTTGGCCACGTGGTCTCCTGTGAGGGCATTAGATTGGATTTCCAAAAGACTGAGGCCGTAAGGAGTTGTCCTAGAGCTATGACTCTTATTGAGTTTTGAAGTTTCTTAGGTTTGGAAAGTTATTATTGGAGAATTTTATAAGGTCTTTCCTCTATTTCTGCCCATTCACAAAGTTAACTCAGAAGGCAACCAGGTTTTAGCTGTCAGAAGTGTGTGAAAAAAGAATGTAGAAGTTGAGACTGATTGACATCGGCACCAGTCTTGGCCTTATCACAAGGTATAGGGAGTATACTATTTATTGTGATGCTTTAAGTGTTGGTTTGGGCTTTGTTCTGATGAAACATGGTAAGGTAATTATGTACGCTTAGGAGCAGCTCGAGAAACAAGAGAAGAACTACCTCACGCATGACTTAGAAGTGGCGGCAATGGTGTTTTCATTAAAGATGTAATGTCATTATCTCTATGGAGTACATGTTTATATATCCACTCATCACAAGAGCCTTCAATATATCTTCAAGCAGAGCGAGTTGAACCTGAGGCAGAGAAAATGGCTTGAATTGCTTAAGGATTATGATGGTGATATTTATTATCATCCCGATAAAGCTAATGTTATAGCCGATGCCCTCAGTTGATGACCCGTGAGTAGTTTGGCATATTTAGAAGATAGAAAAGAGATAAATATACAATGATCTTCATATGTTGGCGAGCTTGGGAGTCTGACTTTTGGACTCAGATGATGATGGTATCGTCATCCAGAATAGGGCATAGTCGTCCTTAGTAGTAAAAGTGAAAGAGAAGCAGTATGATGATCCCCTGTTGCTTCAGCTCAGAGAAGGGATCCAATGGCACAGAACCATAATTTTTGAGCTAGGGGGAGATGGTACCTTGACGTACTAGGGTCGACTGTGTGTCCCAATGTTCAAAGACTTCGAGAAAAGATTATTATGGAAATACATGGTTCACGATACTCTATTCATCCTGGTTCGACAAAGATGTATCATGGCCTTAAAGAGTTCTACTGGTGGAACAATATGAAATAAATGTGGCAAACTATGTAGCCTGGTGCCCTAATTGTCAGCAACTCAAAGCTGAGCACTAGAGGCCCAACGGGTTAGCACAGAACACAGAGATTCTAGTGTGAAATATGAGATGATCAATATAGACTTTGTGAAATGCTTTCCTTGCCCATTTTATAATTATGATTTGATTTGGATGATTGTAGACCAGCTCAAGAACTTGGCTCACTTCTTACCGTTTAAGACTACTTATCATAGGATTATAAGGCCTCTAGCTTCCATCATCTCTGATAGAGGTTTTTAGTTCATAACAAACTTCTAGAGGTCGTGTTAGAAAGGTTTGGTTACCTAGGTTAACCTCAGCACAACCTTTCACCCACAGACAAATGGACAAGCAAAGAGCACAATTCAGATGCTCGAGGATATGTTAAGAGCATGCACTTTATCTTTTAAAGGGAATTGGGATGATCACTTGACCCTTATTGAGTTTGCATATAACAATAGCTTTTATTCTAGCATCAGAATGGCCCCATATGAAGTATTGTATGGCCGAGGTGTAGATCTTCAATCGGATGGTTTGAAGTTGGCGAAGCAGGATTACTTGGGCCAGACTTAGCACATCAAGCTAGGGATAAAGTTAAATTGATACATAAGCGATTGAAAATAGCTCAAAGTTGCTAGAATTCTTATTCGAAAGTGCAACATATAGATTTAGCATTTGATGTAGATGATTGGATGTTCCTAAAGGCTAAACCTGTGAAAGGTATCATCTGGCTCGGGAAAAAGGGGAAAATAAGTCCGAGGTATATCGGCCTGTACCAAATCTTGCAAAAATTAGTCAAGTGTCCTATGAACTAGAGTTTCCACTAGAGTTAGTATCAGTTCATGTGGTGTTCCACGTATCTATGTTGCGGAAGTGCGTGGGATATCCTTCCTTTATTTTGCCTACTAAGGACATAGAAATATAGAAAACTTGTCCTACAGAGAAGTTCCAGTGTCTATTCTTGATCAACAAGTCAGAAAGTTAAGAACCAAAGAGCTAGCCTCTGTTAAGGTGTTATGGAGAAATCAGAAGAGTGAAAATGCCACATGGGAAGATGATGAAGATATGAGATTGAAGTATCCACACTTATTACTTGAGCAGGAAAAAGATTCCTAATTTCATTTTCATGTTTCGAGCTTCAAGTATCCATTATATATGTCATCGTACTCATGTTTTATGTATTCAGGACGTATTGATGTTTCAGGCTAAAAGAATTTGATTTGTGCCTAAGATTCCCAAGAAGAGACAAAAGAGATAAGTTCTAATGGTTGGGTGTTATTTTATGGCGAGGAGGAGCCTTATATGTTTATCTTCATTTCGATATATTGCAGGTATTGTTATGCCTTGTGAGACTCGTATATCTATTTCTGGTCCGCAGACAAGATTTTGGATAGTCCTATTTAAAAAGAGAACTCTGCCAATATTTTTGGTAAATCCCAAAGTTAGACTTTTCTTGAGTCCTGACTTTCATCGGAGGGCGAATGATCCCAAGAGCGAGATGATATAACACCTAGATGTTTGGGCTAAGATTCAATGTATATACAATTGATAAATTTATCCAAACTCGGGGGATGTAGGGTGTATTTGAGCTTAAATACTAACAATCTAAGTGTACTATAGTGCGGAATAACTACAAAGGTTGAAAGCTACGCTACGGACAATTTTTCCAAATATGTTTGTACAAGATTCAATTTCAAATAAGTATATATCCCATGATATAGGGTTAAGTGTTGAACTACATATCATATTAAAGGTCTTTGAATCTAGTATCCAGCAAAATAAATTGTTCGTCAATCCAAAATTTGTACACAAAGTTGTGAATATTTTATTGAAGGCTGTTTGACAAAGAAAAAATAATGTAGTAAAGTACAACTTGTAAAGCAGCTGATTGTGTATTAATATAAATTGTAATGATCCGGCCGGTCATTTTGCCTATTTGAGCCCCATTTTCCTATTTTATGCTTCCTGTATATTTGTTTGTTGCTTTATGACTTTCAGGGATGGGTTTGAAGAATTGACCAAGATTTGAAATTTTGAGTAACCGACCTCGGATTAGTGATTTTATGGTTCTAATTGATTCGTATAGTGATTTTGGATATAGGAGTATGTTCGGATTTGGATTCGAATGTTCCAAGAAGGTTTTGTCTATATTTGTCGAAATTTTAAAATTTGAAGGATTAGAGAGTGCACATGTTTGAAAGAGAGTCGACTTTGATGTCATCGGTATCCAATTGATATTCTAGGACTTTTGAAAGGTTCATTTAGAATTCGGAATGTTTAGGCATGACTCGGACGTGTTTGGAGAAGTTGGAAGTTAAGAGATGAATTTAGATTTTCGGTTCTTGATTTTGATGTTAGTTGTGCTGTTTCGAGAATTTTAATAAGTTTGGATAGGGTATTAGGACTTGTTGGTATGGTTGGATGGGGGGCCTGAGGGTTCGGGTGTATTTTGGGATGGTCTCAGACCATTTAGGAAAATTTTGGTAGTTCTGGTTCTTGTGCATCGACTGTGTAAGTGAAGCTCGCGGATGCGACATGGGCTAGCATAAGCAATATTGCAGATGCGATGGTTTTGACCACAAATGCGAAATGACTAGCAACACTATTATATTTCGAGGGTTAGCTCATATTTTATTATTTTCAGTTTTGGGGCTCAGTAAGAGGCAATTTGGTAGGGATTTTCACTACTACTTTGTAGGTAAGTGATTTCTACTTGATTTTGATAATATATTTTATTTTCCCATAGATTTATACACTTAGATTATGTTTGAATGTGAAATTTTAGGGCTTTTTTCTACAATTTAAGATAATGTAATTTGGGGATTTGAGTACCCATTTGGACTCGGTTATGAAACTTAATCACATATTTAGACTCGTGGGATTATGGGTAGACGACATCTACCCCTTAACTCGGGTTTTGACCATGTGAGCCTGGATTTACTTTTTTTGAATTTTGAGTATTCGAGTAAAGATTGAAGCTTTTTTATTTGGAATTGATTCCTATGGCTTTGTTTGACGTCATTGAGTAGTATTTGACTAGATTCGACTCGTTTGGAGGTAGAATTGAGAGGAAAAGCTATTCTGGAAGGTAGAAGCTTACCGAGTGGAGGTAAGTCTCTTATCTATCCTTGTAAGAGGAAATTCTCCCCATAGGTGATGTATTTGCTATTTGATGCTTGATTTAGAAGCCACGTATATGTGAAGTGACGAGCGTATACACGTAGCTAGGTTTTGACCATATCCGGCAGTGTTTGGTTTATAATGTGCCTTGTTTAGATCATGTGAAATTGTTACCCATGTTGAGCCTTATTATTAATCCGTAGTATTGCATATGATAAGGCTTTGAACGTAGATGCAAAAACGACCGGCAACACTATTATATTTCGAGGGTTAGCACATATTTCACTATTTGAGTTATAGAGATCGGTAAGAGGCAATTATTGAAGGTATTTTCATTACTATTTTTAGGGTAACTGATTTCTACATGATTTTGATTATATATATTGTTTTCTCATGGATTTATACACTAAAATTATGTTTGAAAGTGAAATTTTAGGGTTTTTGTCTATAATTTAAGAGAGTATAATTTGGGGATTTGAGTACCCATTCGGACTCGGTTATGAAGTCTAATCACATATTTGGACTCGTGTGGTTATGGGTAATCGACATCTACCCCTTTACTCGGGTTTTGACCGTGTGAGTCTGGGTTGAATTTGTTGACTTTTGAGTACTCGATTAAAGATTGAAGCTTTATTATATAAAATTAATTCCTATGGCTTTGATTGACATTACTGAGTTGTATTTGACTAGATTGGAGTCTTTTGGAGGTGGATTTGAGAGGAAAAATTATTTTGAACGTTTGAAGCTTACTAGTGGAGGTAAGTCTCTTGTCTAACCTTCTAAGAGGAAATTCTCTCCACATGTGGTCTATTTTCTACTTGATGTTTGATTTAAAAATCACGTATATGCGAGGTGGAGAGCTTATATGCATAGCTAGGTTTTGACCATATCGGTAGATTTTTGCTTATGATATGCAGGTAACGATCCAATCGGTCATTTTATGTACTTGAGCCCTTTCCCTATTGGATGCTTCCCGTATGCTTATTTGTTATTTTGTGACTTTCAAGGATGGTTGGTTTGATATTTGGAACGTTTTGGAGTAAATTGGAACACTTAGATTTGTTGTTGGAAGCTTAAGTTGTATGATTTGACCAAGGTTTGACTTTTAAATAAACAACCTCGAATTAGTGATTTGATGGTTCCACCAGGTTCTTGTAGTAAGTTTGGACTTAGGTGTATGTTTGAATTTGGATTTTGAGGTTCCAAGAGTGTTTTGGCTCTATTTGCCGAAAGTTGGCAATTTGAAAGTTTGGAGATTTTATAAGTTTGGTTAGGGTTGACTTTGATGATATCGAGCTTGGATTGTTGTCTTAGAACTTGGAATAGGTTCATTTTGTCTTTTGGGACTTGTTTGCAAAGTTTGGATGTAATAGGAATTGGTTAGGCTTGAATCGAACACTTGATTTGAAGTTTGGAAGTTCTTGATGTTAAGAGAAGTTCAGCTTCTAATTTGATTCTTGATTCTTTGATGTGAGGATCTCTTATGTGTTTGGAAGCCTTGGAAAGGTCCAAGTAGTTTTTATGGACTCGTTGGTGTTTGGACGAGGTCCCAAGTGGCTTGGGTGACTTTTGGACCACCCGGAGCTTGATTCAGATTGCAAGTTTTCTTCTGGTGTCTGGTGTGCTTCGCAATCATGGAATAGATCTCGTGATCACAGAGGGTTATTTTTTGGCAGGCTATTTTGTTCTTCACATTCGTGACATGTTTGCAGCGTTCGTGATTGTTATGGCAATTGGTCTTAACGTTTGTGCTTTGCATGTCACTTTCGCATAGAAGTAAGGCAGGCAGGAAGTTGGTTGGAGGTTGGTCTTTGCGATTGCGGGATGGGGGGTCACGTTCGCGTAGTTTTGGGGAAATTGTGCGTCGCATTGGCAAGGTTCTTTATGTGTTTGCGTAAAGGTCTTGGAGGAAGCAACTATGTTTGGCCTTCGTGGTCGTGAGGGACCTATCGCATTCGCGAAGGGTAGTGCTAGGCAGACTATATAAAGTTATAATTTCGGGATTTTGGCCTATTCTCTCATAATTTGAACCCTAGACTAGGAGAGGGGCGATTTGAAGAAGACTTTCATACAATTCTTTGGGGTAAATCATTTCTACTCATTTTTTGTATTATTTCACGAATCTACATGGATTATTAACACCAAAAATATGGAAATTTGAAGGAAATTTGGGGGTTTTCCTACAACTTAAGAGAGTGAAAATTGAGGATTTGAAGGTTGATTAGACTTGATTTTGAAATCTAATCACATATTTGGATACATGGGGTTACGAGTAGTCGGGATCTACCCCTTAAATCGGGTTTTGACCATGTTGGTCCAATTTGACTTTTGTTGATTGTTTTGGAATTAAAGCTTGAATCTTTATTGTTTGGAATTGATTCTTGTGGCTTTGTTTGACATTATTAAGTTGTTTTGGCTAGATTCAAGTTGGTTGGAGGTGATTTCCAATGCGAAGGTGTTCCTCGAGTACTGATTTGGCTCTTTTTATGTAAGTAGCTTGCCTACTCTTGTGTGGGGGGATACCCCTTAGAATTTGATTTCATCTGACTAAATGGAATGTGTGAAAAACAACATATATGAGAGGCGACGAGTGTATATGCGGGTGCCATGTATGATTTAGACCGCATTAGACTAAGGATTCTATTATGCCTTGTTTTGACCACGTACTTCCTATGAGTCATGTTCCCATCATTTGTATGAGAACGTGAGCTTCTCGAATCATGGAGACATGCATAGTCCTTGGTTCTTTGTTTGAGCATGATACTTGTTATTTTTTGGCGTATCTGCTTGATCGGAGCCGTAGTTATGCACTTTGCATATTCATACACTTTAGCATGCTATTTGCCACAGTCCACGAGTATATGATTAGGTATCTATGTTCGTATACATGTATTCTTGTATACGTTTTCTATGATATGGACTGGTTTGGCAGCACATAAGTTGTTTGTTCGTTGATTATGCTATAGCACGTGAGTTGTCCGTGCAATACGTGAGTTTTTCATGCGATTATTGTGATCGGAACGTGAGTTGTCTGGACAACACGTGAGTTGCCCGTGCATTTATTGTGATTATTGGCATGTGAGTTGTCCGCACAACTTGTAAGTTGTCTGTGCAGTTGTTGTGCTTATGCCATGTGAGTTGTCTTTGTTATACATGTTGGCGTGTGTGTCTTGACTTCTTATACATGCATATCTTCTCTATATGCACTATTGGTCTTATATATACTCTATGCCTAGCTTTCTATATTGTTATTGTGTACATATGTATTCATAAATGAACAGGTTAGATTAGTGATTACAAATGGCCGCTCTTACCACTGCCTCATCGAGGTTAGTCATGATACTTACTAAGTACATAGAGTTGTTTACTCAAACTACACTTTGCAATTGATTGTGTAGATCCAGCTGTTGGAGTGAGCTGAGTTTTTGGAGATTATTGTTGTTGCTATGGAGGCCTGAGATAGAGCTGCATCCTGATTGCAGTTGCTGGCATATCTTTCTACCATTTTTATTACTACATTTGATTTAGACAACGCATTTTACTTATAATCATATGTTAGAGCGCATGACTTAGTGTTATAAGATTCTGGGGGATTTATGGATTGATTCGATTTCGATCAACGGTAATTTTGCTTCAGATTCATTTATTCTATAATTTACAATACGTTTTGTTGTTGTCTATTTATTGGCTTTCCTAGCAAGTGGGTTAGACGCCATCACGACCAGTGGTGGTTCTAGGTCATGACAAGTTGGTATTAGAGTCCTAGGTTCATAGGTTCCACAAGTCATGTGTGAGTCTAATAGAGTCTTGCGGATTATTACAGAGACATTTGTACTTATCTTTGAGAGGCTGGTACTGTTAGGAATAATTTCACTTTCATTCATTTTATATCATGCAGATTTGTTTATTCTGACGTTTAATTCTATTCTATTATAGACGGTGAGGACACATTTTTTTGATACAGCTTGGCCGGCGCTAGTAACCCAGGCCAGGGATGCGAAAGGTTGGGGCCGAGGCAGAGCCAGGGGTGGAGCACGTGCCGCGATTGGAGATCCTGCTATAGCAGCCACTGATAGCTCCCTTTGAGAGGCATATTCCTGATTACGTTGAGCTGGTGGGACTATCTCAGGCTCCAGAGCGACCTTTTGCTACACCTAGACTTTAGGAGACTTTGGCTCGGATTATGAGTGTGTCTACATGTATGGCTCAGGCAGGTATGATCCCTGTTGCTCTAGCTACTTCACAGGCTAGGGGAGGAGCCCATACACTTATCACACACACACCAGAGCAGTTGGCTCGTGTTTATTATACACTGGGGGTTCTGCCGGTGCAGCTCAGGATGAGAATAGGCCAACCTTGACTGTTGAAGAGCAGGAGAGGATTGAAAGATCTTAGAGACTTCATCCTCCTCAATTTAGTGGAGAGCCTACTGAGGACACACAGGGTTTCCTTAATGGGTGTCAACGAATTCTATGCACTTTCGATATAGTGGATTTGAATGGGGTTGGACTTTACTACCTTCCACTTGATGGAACAAGCATATGGATGGTGGCAGACTTATGAGTTAACTTGACCAACTGATGCAGTACCACTCACATGGTTTAGTTCTCAAATCTCTTCATGGAGAAGTTTATTCCACGTACTAGCATGGATGAACTGCGTAGTGAGTTTGAGCATCTATGCTAGGAGGGAATGAATGTGACTCAGTATGAGATGAGGTTCACAAAATTAGTACGACATGCTTTGTAATTTGTCCCCCACTAAGAAGGAAAGGGTCAGGAGGTTCATTGAGGGCCTCAACTTTGGTATCTGGTATAGTATGGCCTCGAAGGTCAAGACTGATACCACTTTTCATCAGGTTGTGGAGATTTCTAGGTGCTTAGAGCGTATGAGCAGGCAGGAGTGAGAGGAATGGAGCATCAAGAGGCCATGTGGTTTAGGTGGTTTCAGCAGTGTCTCATCTAGAGGCCAGGGGAATCCCAATAGAGGCCATTCTTTTTGTCAGCCCATCAGGTTCCTCGTAGTTCATTCGTCAACCATAATTCATATAGTGCTCGTCTAGGCCATTCATATTTCAGTGCATTGCCAACACAAAGTTCACACCATTCTCCGTCCGTCTAGGGTTCTTCATGCAGGTATTCAGGTTCTCAAGGGCAGTCACAAAGTCAACAACCTCATCAAAAGAAGGGTTTCTTTGCGTATGGAGACTTGAGTCATATCAAGAGGGATTACCCAAGGATTTTGGGTAGTGTTCCACGTTAGGGCACCCAGTCCATAGATCAATGCTAGTGGCTACACCACCCGCATAGACATTCAGGGGTGTAGCCCAGAATGTTAAAGGCCGCCCTAGAGGGGGAGGTCAATTAGGTGGAGGATATACACGCTATTTTGTATTCCCAGCCAAGCTAGAGGTAGTTTCTTCAGATGCTGTGATCATAGGATTTTTTCAGTGTGCCACAGGAATACTTCAGTATTATTTGGTCATGGTTCCACTTATTCTTATGTGTCATCATAATTTTGTCCTTATTTGGATATTCCTCGTAGTTCCCTTGATATAATGTTCATATATCTACACATGTTGGTGATTCTATTATGGTAGACCATGTGTATCTATCTTGTGTGGTTACCATTGGGGGTTATGAGACTAGGGTTGATCTGTTATTGCTTAATATGGTTGAATTTGAGTTGTTCTTGGGTATGGATTGGCTATCTCTGTATCATGGTATTCTTGATTGTCATGCTAAGATCTTGACATTGGCTATGCTGGGTAATCAAGGTTTGAATAGAGGGGTTCTTGGGTCAGACTCATAGTGGGGTGATTTCTTTTCTGAAGGCTCAATGGATGGTTGAGAAGGGATGTTTGGCGTATCTGGCCTTTGTGAGAGGTATTAGTGCAGATACACCTATGGTTTAGTCAGTTCCAGTAGGGAGAGGGTTTCCAGGTATGTTTCCTACGGACCTACCGGGTATGCTACTTGACAGGGATATTGACTTTGGCATTGATTTGGTGGAAAGCACTCACCCCATATCTATTCCACTACATTGCATGGAATATACTGAGTTGAAGGAATTAAAGGAAAATTTGCAGGACCTATTGGATAAAGGTTTCATTATACCGAGTGTTTCACCTTCGGGTATACCAATATGGATGGTTCTATGCGAAAGTGTATTGACTACAGGCAGTTGAATAAGGTTATCATCAAGAATAAGTATCCACTGCCTTGCATCGATGATTTGTTTGATAAGCTTCAGGGTGATAAGATGTTCTCGAATATTGACTTGACATCAGGTTATCATTAGTTGAAGACCAAGGCTTTGGACATTCCTAAGATGGCTTTCAGGACCCATTATGGATATTATGAGTTTTTGGTAATGTCTTTTGGTTTGACTAATTCCCCAGCATCTTTTAACCATTTGATGAACAGTGCGTTCCAGTCTTTGTCAGTGTGTTTATTGATGACATCTTTGTATATTCCTGTAGTAGGGATTAGCACGAGCAACATTTAAAGATGGTACTTTAGGTTCTAAGGGGAAGAAATTGAATGTTAAGTTCTCCATGTGTGAGTTCTGGTTAGATTCGATGGCATTCTTGGGTCAAGGAGGATCTAAAGAAGATTGAGGTAGTTTAGAGTTGTCTTAGACCTTCTACAGCTACTGAGATCAGGAGTTTTCTAGGTTTGGCTGGTAATTACCGTCACTTTATGAAGGGATTTTTGTCTATCGCAGATCTATTAACCAATTTGTGCTCAAAAGGGCGCTCCGCTCTGATGGTCTGGCGAGTGTGAGGAGAGTTTTTCGAAGCTCAAGATTTCTTTTACTACAACTCCAGTTTTGGTATTACCTTTAAGATCGGGTTTGTAAACAGTCTATTGTGATGCTTCGTGTATTGGCCTTGGGTATGGGTTAATGCAGGACGATATGGTGATTGCATATATGTCGCGCTAGATGAAGCCCAATGAGAAGAACTATTTGGTGCATGATTTGGAGTTAGCAACTATTGTGCACACGCTCAAGATTTGGAGGCATTACTTATATGGCATGTCTTGTGAGGTTTACACTGATCACCAGAGTCTCCAGCATTTGTATAAATAAAAGGATCAAATTTGAGGCAGTAGAGATGGTTGGAGTCCTTGAAGGATTATGAGATCATTATTCTGTACATCAGGGAAAGACTAATGTGGTAATAGATGCCTTGAGTAGAAAGGCGGAGAGTAGGGGGATTTTGACATTTATTCTAGGTGGAGAAAGAACTTTAGCTATGGATGTTCAGGTGTTGGCCAATAGATTGGTGAGATTAGATATTTCTGAGCCAAGCAGAGTCCTTTCTTGTGTTGTCGCATAGTCGTCCTTGTTTTAACAAACTAAGGTTCACTAGTATGATGATCCCTATTTGCTTATCCTTAAGGATACGATGGAATGACGTGGAGCTAAGGAGGTGACTATTGATGATGATGGTGTATTGCGTCTTCAGGGTCTTATTTGTGTTCTTTATGTCGATGGCTTATAAGACTTGATTCTTGAGGAGGCTCATCATTCGCGGTATTCCATTCACCCAGTTGCTACAAAGATGTATCGTGATTTGAAACAGCAATATTGGTGGAGAAGGATTAAGAAGGACATTTCTGGGAATGTTCACAGTGTTTGAATTATCAACGAGATAAGTATGAACATCAGAAACCGGGTGGTTTGCTTTAGAGGATTGATATCCAAGAGTGGAAGTGGGGGCACATTACTCTGGACTTTGTGGTAGCTGTCCAGACCTTATTGAAGTCCAATGTCATTTGGGTCATTATGGATTGGTTGACCAAGTCAGCACATTGCATCCAGTTATGACTGCCTATACTCTAGAGAGGTTGGCCTAGATCTTCATTAGAGATATTATTCGCTTGTATGGTGTATCGATTTCTATCATCTCAGATTGCGACACTAAGCTCACTTCACATTTTTAGAGAGTCGTTCAGCATGAGTTGGACACACAGGTAGAGTTGAGTACTGCATTTCACCCTCAAACGGATAGAAGTTTGAGCGGACCATTAAAATCTTGGAGGATACATGTTGAGAGCCTATGTCATTGATTTCGGAGTCCAGTAGGTTCGGTTTCTTCCCTTAGTGGAGTTTGCCTATAACAACAACCACTAGTCTAGTATTCAAGTGGCTTCGTATGAGCCATTATATGGGAGGCGGTATCGTTCTCCGGTTGGTTTGCGTGAGAATTTTGGATAGGCAGGTCCGGAAGCAAGGTCTAAAGATATTACATTACTGAAGGTTTAGTACAAAGGCCAACTAGTCGAGGAGGTGACTTGGGAGACCGAACATGATTTGCGGAGCAATATCCTTATCTTTTTGACATCCCAGGTATGATCCTTAACCCATTCGAGGACAAATGTTTGTTTAAGAGGGCGAGAATGTATTGACTCCGCTGGTTGTTTTGTATATTTGATCCCCATTTCCCTATTTAATGATTCATGTATGCTTGTTTGTTATTCTGTGACTTGCAAGGATGGTTGGTTTGGTTTGGGGAAGGTGTTGGAGTGAATTGGAGCACTAAGTTTCAATGTTGGAAACTTAAGTTATAAGAGTTAAACAAAGATTGAATTTTATGTAAACGACCTCGGATTAGTGATTTGATGGTTCCATTAGGTTTATATGGTAATTTTGGCTTAGACATATGTTCGGATTTGGAGGTTCCTAGGTAGTTTTGGCTCAATTTTTCAAAAGTTGGCAATTTGAAGGTTTAAAGAGTTCATAAGTTTGACCAGAGGTTGACTTTGATGGTATAGATTTAGGATTACCGTCCCAGAACTTGGACTAGGTTTGTTTTGTCAATTGAAACCTGTGTGCAATGTTTGGACATAATCTGGATTGGTTAGGCTTGAATCGGACGCTTGGTTTAAAGTTTGGAAGTTCTTGAACTTAAGAGAAGTTCAACTTTTGATTTGATCTTTGATTTGTTGATGTGAGGATCTCATATGTATTTTGAGGCTTTCGATAGGTCGAGTTAGTGTTTTTGCGATCTTGTTGGTATGATTGGACAAGGCCATGGTGGATCGGGTGAGTTTCAGACCACCCGAAGCTTAATTGAGATAGCAAATTTTCTGCTGGTATCTGGTGTGCTTCGCGATCGCGGAGCAGGTTTTTGTAATTGTGGAGGGTTTTTGAGCAAGCTATTTTGTTCTTGGCGTTCGCGAGATGGTGTCCACGTTCACGATGGTTGTGGCAGTTGGCCTTCATGTTCGCGCTTTGCATGTCGCGTTCGCGTTGCAAAGAGGAAGGACGACAGTTGGCTTAGGGTTGGTCTTCGCGATCATGGGAAGGGGGATCACGTTTGTGTAGTTCTGGGTCTACTATGCAACGCGTTCGCGAGCTGGTTTCTGCTTTCGCATAGAGGACTTTGAAGAAGCAGCTATGTTTTTCCTTCGCTGTCACGAGGGACCTATCGCAATCTCAAAGGGTAGTATTGGGCATACTATATTAAGTTCTAGTTTTGGGATTTTAGCCTCTTCTCTCTTATTTTGAACCCTAGACATGGAGCTGGGCAACTTTTGAATGAGACTTTCATACAAAATTTTGGGGTACGTGATTTTTACTCACTTTTGGTATTATTTTTAGAATATACAAGGATTATTAACACAAAAAGTATGGAATGTTGAGAGAATTTTTGGGGGGATTTGTCCTCCAACTTAAGAGAGTAAAAATTGAGGATTTGAAGGTTGATTTGGACTTGATTTTGGAATCTAATCACATATTTGGACTCGTGCGGTTATGGATAGCCGGGATGTACCCTTTGACTCAGGTTTGGACTGTGTGGGCTCGGGTTAACTTTGTTGACTTTTTGGGAATTGAATAAAGATTAAAGCTTTATTATTTGGAATTGATTCATATCGCTTTATTTGACATTATTGAGTTATTTTTGGCTAGATTCGAGCCGATTGGAGGTGATTTCCAAGGGGAAGGCATTCTTGGAGTATTAATTTAGCCCATTTAAGGTAAGTATCTTGCCTAATCTTGTGTGAGGGAATACCCCTTAGGGCATGACTTTATTTAGCAAATTGGAATATGTAAAAAGTGAAGTATATGCGAGGTGATGAACGTGAATGAGGGTGCCATGTATGATTTAGACCGGATTAGATTTAGGCTTTAATTATGCCTTGTTTTGACTACATTCTTCCTATAATTCATGTTCTGATCATTTGTATGACTATGTGAGCTTCTGGAATCATGGTAGAGACATGTGTAGGCCTTGATTATCTGTTTGAGCATATACTTGTTATTGCTTGGCGAATCTGCCTGATCTGAGCCGTAGTTGTACACTTTGCACATGCATACACTTTAGCATGCTATTTGCCACACTCCAGGAGTACATGATTTGATATTCGTGTTGGTAAACATATATTCTCGCTTTTTTGTGATATAGACTGGTTTTGCAGCACATGAGTTGTCCGTGCGGTGATTATGCTATCACACATAAGTTATTTGTACAACAGGTGAGTAATCCGTGCAGTTATTGTGATTATTGGCACGTGGGTTATATGTGCGGTTGTTGTGCTTCTGACATGTGAGTTGTCCTTGTTATAAATGTTGAACTATGTGTCTTGACTTGTTATATATGCATATATTCTCTATATGCACTATTGGCCTTACCTATACTCTATGCCTAGCTTTTGATATCGTTGATGTGTACATATGTATTCATAACTATACAGGTTTGATTAATGAGTATCATTGGCCACTGTCGCCACTACCTTACCGAGGTTAGTCATGATACTGACTGAGTGCATAGGGTCGGTTGTACTCATACTACAATCTGTACTTAATTGTGCAGATCTCAGTGTTGGACCAAGGTGAGCTTTTGGAGATTGTTACTGCTATTGTGGAGAATGAGGTAGAGCTTCATCCTGGTAACACTCCCTAGCGTCTCCTTCTATCATTTTTATTACTGTATATGATTCAGACAATATATCGTAATTAGACTTGTACTCATACGTTAGAGCTTATCCCTCAATGTTACCGGATTCTGCGTGATTTATGTATTGATTCAATTTTTATCTCTGGTTATGGGGCTTCATATTCATTTATTCTATAATTTATTATATGTTTCATTGTTTTCTATTTATGGCTTGCCTAACAAGTGGATTGGGCGCCATCACAACCGGTGGTAATTTTTGGTCATGACTATGCCTTGTTTGGATTATGCAAAATTATTATCCATGCTTTTGTTGATTCTATGACTACGTGATGATTCCTAATTATAATTTAGGGGCATGTTTAAGGATATGTCTTTTTGAATTGGGCATAAAGTATTATTTGCCATATTGAGCCTTATTATTAATCCATAGTCATACACTTGTCTTATATGCTCCATGATTTGGTGGTATATGACTTAATTGACTCATGTTAAACAATATGATTAGACTTGTGCCTCCTTAACTAGATTATACCAATCCAAAAATTACAAGTTGTCTAAAACCAAATCTTAAAGATGAAAAGCTAGTACTACCTAGTAAGTTATTGCTAACTATTACAAAGTATAGATGAGACAGTCTCCAATATATGATGTTGTATGTATCCACAAGCCAAGAGCAAAACATCAATGAAATTGTTACTCCTAATTAAGTCTCACGTATAGCTACGGACCCTCACAGGCGTGTGGCTCCGCAAGAATAGTTTTCTTGTATTACTCAAAAATCACACTTAGAGACCTTGTTCCACCAATGTAGAATCGGAATGTTATAGGTAACAAATGAATTTTCATGGAAAATGAAAAGCAAACAGGAGTCTTGATCACTATAAAACTAGATTAGTTGCAAAGGCTTCAAAGAACGTTCCGGCATTGATTTTGATTCCACCTTTATCCTACCGATCCGTTAGAGTTTTTTTTTTTTTTTTTTGCAACAATGCACGTGTCGCCGCTCTACCATCTTGATGTCAACATTTCCTTTTCACGAGGACATTTTAATGAAGAAGTTTTCATGCAATAACTAAAGGAGCCTCAAGGATCCTACCTATACAAATCATGTGTTCCGCCTAAGAAAGTATATTTATGGGTTCAAACAAGCTCTAGAGCATGGCATAATGAACTAAGAAATCTTTTTGTTCGATCATATTTTAAAAAGACTCATTCTGATAATTCTCTCGTTGTTTATTAATACTTGGATATTACTTTGTTTCTTCTTGTGTATGTCGATGATAATGTGATAAAAGGTAATAATTGTATATGGTAGAATATGCTATGATATGTGGTTGCCCAAAAGAGGGACACGTGGAACCTAAGACGGGGGATAGCCAAAACCGAAGGCAACAGTCCCATCTGTCACAGGAAAGAATAGCGCTCATAAGGATACAATAAGTACTCTTCGCCCGGTAGCATTTAATGGAGAATATGTCACAGCATTAAGTATGTTGCCCGTTACAAGGAATTTGGCATTTATGCTCACCGTTACATCTTTATCAATGACCCTCATAATTGACATTAAAAAAGTGCACGATCCCAGGACCTCCTTTCCTAGACGTAGCGATAATAATAGTGAGTTCTGTTATCATTGTAAGGACACGAATTTTCTAGCAAACCAATTCAAGAATCTACTAAAAGATCTAATCAATTTTACCTTCTTATTTTCTGTTCTTGTTGTTATTACTGTTGCGCCCGGAGGCTTCACTACCAGAGTCTTTATTTATGTCATTTCGTCTTCCTATCAGAGCTAAGTGTTATATATTTCTTCAATTATCTTGTTATTTCAGGATCGAATTAATTCATTTGTCTAGAAATCACGTATAAATTCAACTGTGTTGTTTTAAGGGTAAATAGTTTGGGCACACCGTGGGACCTAGACAGTTGTGCAATTAAGTTGATCCTTGCTTTTTTTACTAACGTGTTTTGATTATTTTGTCTTAGAAAAAATCATAAGAAATGGCAGATAACGGTGTTAACAACACGCACAATCCCAAGGTTTGAGGGGATCAACCTCATTTCGAGGACTCAATCAGTGACACCCACAAGGAGGAAAATGATGCTGAGGAGGAACATGTCGTTGACGCGGTAAGGGTCCTTCAAGAACAATAGGCGATCATTCTAGGCCACCTCACACGATAGGATAAGGTTATGACGGAGTTGAAGTAGGCGTTGTCGGGGGCTTCGAATAATGCGAATAGATGAGATCAGGTTCGTTCTGGCGCTCCCGCAAATCAAACAACATAAAGGGTCAACAACAACACCCCGAGGGGCAAAGTTGGCTCCGATGGGGTTGGGGGGAATGGATCCGGCCCCAATAACAAAAATGATCCCTTTAAGAATGAACACTTACAGTATATGAGGGAAGTGAACGCCCGCATGGACCAAATCTCGGGCACACTGTAAGGCCCCGTAAAATTTCACTTTAGACCCGAGGTTTCGTGGTGCCAAAGTAGTCTTATGTGTTGATGAATGTAGGCGACAGATATATTGGGTTGAACAGTGCGCTGTGGAGTAAAGAAAAATCTTTGGTAGAAGAAGACATTTCTACGGCCCACTATGCGGCCGCAGAATCACTCTGCGAGCCGTATAATTGCCGCATAGTAAAGCGAGAAACTAGGCAAGTTTGGATGGTATTATGCGGTCAATTATGCGTTCGCAAAACCATTTCGCGGGCCGCACATCGACCGCAGAACCAGCATCAAGATTTTTCTGAAGGGAGGTTTTGCGGCGCACTATGCGACCGCAGAACTGCTATGTTGACCGCATAATGGCCGCAGAGTGGGGCATGAGTGCCTAGTTCTGGGGGCATTTCGCGGCCCATTTCGCAGACCGCAAAAGCATTATGCGGTTGCATATGCGACCGCAGGATTCTATTTCGAAGCTTTTATTTTTTTTTGGTTTTTATAACCCGACCCCATTTCATTATATAGACTCTATGGTCCAGTTCTTAAGTAAGATCCTGACATTTTAAGAGTGAGAAAGTGCTCTAGAGAGGGAGAGAGTTCCTCAACAAATTGTTCCTCCATTCCTATTCAAATCTTTGAAGATTAACAAGGAAAACACACTAGGTCTTCATCCTAGAGGTAAGATTCTACACCATAACTCTCAATTTCAAAATTTAACTAAAAATAGGTAATTAGTAAGGAAATTCTTGGGTGTAGAAGTTGTTCATTTTGCATGCATGTGTTATTAAGGGGTGTAGGAAGATTGCTGAGCTAAAAATGATAGAAAAGGGGCGATGGGATGATATAATCCACCATAGGAGGACTTTGGAAACCTTAATGCACACCTAGTGTTTGATAAAATGCTCAAATATGTTGGGACCATGATCATCTTCCTAATTTTTTGTTCAATTTGTTATATTTCTAAAATAGATCACAATTGCTAAGATTTCTGGAACATTTTAGAGTTTAAGGAAACTCAAGTGAGGTATGTTGGCTAAACTCTTCTCATAGAATTGAACCCCACAGTGTCCTTGTAAGTGCCCTGATGCTCTGTATAAATTGAAATCTTTATCAAGTAAGCCTTATGTTGAAACAATTAATATGTTCAATATGTATTAGATTCTTATTATGTTGAGTTAATGGTTGAGAATGTGGTTTAAGTATGGGCAGTAGTTGTTATTATGTAATGATCTAAAAGCATGATTTTGTTTTATGAAAGCTATCATGTTAATTGTGTAAGAAGTCACATGTGCCTAAGACCTTAAATTGCTCAAGTATGTATTTAAAGACTAAATTTTAAAGGCCTTGTTGTTGATTACCCGTGATGTTGATTGAAAGAAGAATAGTGAGCATGAGTTATGAAGCACGGCCAACGTGCCAAGAATGATATTGCGTATGGACAATGGTGCCAATAAGATGAATGACATGTAAAAGAATATGAATTTAGTGGTAAATACTTTTAATAACAAATGCTTTGGAAGTATCGATTAGCTACCGAGGAAGGGTAGGTCGGAACAACCTAACCCCGAAACTACACGTGCCGGTGTAGGAGTGATTGAGGGGTAAATCCCCGTGTTAATGTGATGAGACTGTTTCCCCTTATATGGGATGAGATTGGCATGTTGAGATGTTTTCCCCTTAAATGGGATGAGATTTATGCTAGCCAGATGTGATGTAATGTCGACCCACACGGCATTATGGTGAGACAGCTTAGTCGATCGTGTTGAAATCAGACGCCATGCCGCGCACATGGTGGTATTATGAGTGTACATCTCGGGGTGAGACGGCTTAGCCGATCAAGCTGAGATTGGACTCCGTACTAAAATATGGTGGTATATCGGTGCTAAAGATCTCCCAACTTAAATTACCGAAATCTACTTGAAATATACGCTTCCCCTAATGTGACACTTTGATACCGTTTGAGTCTCTTATTGATATCATGTTTTATTCTCCGGTTACTGTTGCTCGTTCTATTGAGATGGTGTTTAGTTTTACATAATAGTACTATTCTATATGTACTAACGTCCCTTTTGCCGAGGGCGCTGCATCTTTGATGGATGCGGGTGGTTCCATAGTAGGTGGCATTGATCAGTGATAGCAGCACACCCTCTACTCAGCTGATTGGTGAGCCCCACTTTGTTTCAAGGTCCTGTATCTTCTGTCCATTGTACATAGCATTTTGATGTACAGTCGGGGCCTTGTTGCCGGCACCGTCATAGCACTCTTTTGATCCTGTTAGAGGCTCCGTAGACATAGTATGGGTTGTGTCTATTTTGGGAAAGTTAGAACTAAAAATATTGTAATTGTATGATCTGGCCCACTTTAACTATGATTTTACAACGTACTCTTTTGAAGGCTTGTTAATGGCGTAACTAATGAAAATGAACTGGTGTTGTTCACATGACTTCTTCTTACTGACTAATTAATGAAATGTATTCATCTCTTTGTTCGTGGGCGAGTTGGGTAGACAACACTATGCAAGCTTGCTCGATCGGGGTAACTCTGTTGAGTACCTGTCGCGCTCTCCGAGGTCGGGGCGTGACACGCACCACTGGTGCTGAAAGGTCCGGACCCAAAGAAGCATACTCAATTGCCATACAAGCCAAGTGCAGCACCAAAATTAATCCCGAAGCGGTTTAAAATGCCTGATGTGCCAAAAGTATGACGGAACATCAGACCCTAAGAAGCATATTACCAGCAACAGCGGTGAAGGGAAATGATTTAGCTCCTCACTGAATTGAATCTGTTTTGCTGAACAAATTTGGAGAGACTCTAACGAGGGGAGCCTTAACATGGTATTCACTATAACCCGAGCATTCTGTAGAGTCCTTTGAGATGCTCACGGACTCTTTCATCAAGGCTCATGCCGGGGTTAGAAAAGTACAGGCCTGAAAGGCCGACATATTCAGGATTGCGCAACGAGAGTCCGAGTTGCAACTAGAGTTCGTTACCCGATTCCAGAAGGAGAGAATGTTGCTCCCGGCTGTCCCGGATGAATGGGCGGCTGAAGCATTCACCAATAGACTGAATTTGAGAAGTTCAGACGCTTCTCGGAAACTGAAGGAAAGCCTGCTTGAGTTTGAAGCAACGACTTGGGCGGATGTCCACAACCGGTACAAATCAAAAATAAGGATTGAAGATGATCAGGTTGGCTTTCCATCGTCGATAAAAGGACGGGAGAAGAACATAGAAAACTCAACAGACTATTTTGACACGGACAAGCGATTTTCGAGAGGCCGATTTTGGCTCTACGAACGGACCGAAGGCCGTGGCAGAGGCTTCCGATTAGTGGACAGGTTCGCAATCAACAGAAGGACTGATCGCAATCGGAAAAATAGATCATTGCAGTTTAAAGACGCGTTAGGAGTACGGGATCCTTCCTACCCCAACCTATCATAATACAATTTCAACGTCAGTGTATTGGAGTTGGTGTTAGCCATGAGAAACATCAAAGAAGCACAGTTCCCAAAACCAATAAGATCTAATCCCAGCCAGAGGGATCCCACCTTGTGGTGTGAATACCCCAAGATGAATGGCCACCAGACAGGGTACTGTCGACACCTCCGGGAAGAAGTGGCAACACTGTTGAAGAATGATCATCTTACAGAATTCTTGAGTGACCGATCTAAGAACAATTATGGTTGTAACCGGGACAACGTGGAACCCTTGAAAGGATGAGAAGATCCCCCGCGCCAAACGATCAACATGATCTTTGGGAGGAATGAGATCAATGGGGTTACCTTTCCTGTAGAAAAAAAGATAAAAGTATCAATAACCCATAACAAAAGGCTCCGGGAAGTCGCCGAAGACGATATCACTTTCACGGAGGTGGACGCAGATCGATTGCTGATGTCGTACAATGACGCATTGGTAATTTCTTTAAATGTGCTAGATTTTAAGATTAAACGTGTTCTAGTGGATCCAGGAAGTTCGGCCAATATCATACAATGGAGAGTATTGGAGCAAGCTAAACTCACCGGAAGCATCATTCTGTCCACAAAATTCCTCGCCGGATTCAACTTCGTGAGTGTGACAACCTGAGGAGAGATTTTGTTACTACAAACGCTGAAGGAGTAATAAAAACAACTCTTTTCGAAGTGGTAGATGGTGATATGGGATATAACATTATTCTGGAAAAGTCGTGATTGCACAAAATGAAAGATGAACCATCAACATATCATCAATTGCTGAAGTTTGCAACGCCCGAATGAGTTAAACAGATAAGGGTTGACCAACTGGCAGCAAGGGAGATTAATGCAATTTCGATCTCCAGTAGAAAAGGAAAGGAACACGCGGTTTTGCAATTACAGGAACCGGCGCCCGCTCCCGAACTAGATGAAGTTAGCCCGGGGGCAGAAACGTCAAAATTTTATCAAGTGCTGAGGTATTTTTAACTTCCAAAAGAAACGGATGCAACAAAATCCATAGCCAGAAGAGCTTGAGCAAGTCGCGTTATTCGAAGAGCTCTTAGAAAGGAAATTCCACTTGGAGACAGGACTGCATCCCGAGCTCTGGTCTGGATTTGTTAAATTTCTTAAATCTAATGTCGATTGTTTTGCATGGTTGCATGCGGATATGACAGTTATCTCGACGGAGGTAGCCGTACACAAGTTATGTTTGGATCCCAACGTACCTCCAATAAGACAAAAGAAATGCCATATTGCCGAAGCCAGGAATAAATTCGTCAAAGAGAAGGTAACTCACTTACTTAATATCGGTTTGATCGGAGAGGTAAAGCATATAGACTAGCTGGCTAATGTAGTAGTAGTTCCTAAGAAGAACAATAAATTTCGCATGTGTGTAGAATATAAATATTTGAATAAGGCGTTCCCGAAAGACTCGTTCCCACTGCCAAATATCGATCAAATGATTGATGCTACGGTCGGGCACGAGTTAATGAGTTTCCTCGATGCTTATTTCGGGTACAATCAAATTAAGATGAACCCAGAGGATTAGGAAAAGACTTCGTTTATAATGAATTTCGGTACATACTGCAATAATATGATGCCATTGGGGTTGAAAAATGCCAGAGCCACTTATCAATGGCTCATGAACAAGATGTTTGAAAAACAAATAGGAAAAACTATGGGAGTTTATATAGACGATATGCTCGTTAAGTCTTTAAATGCAGGTGACTACCTTAAACATCTGCTAAAAACTTTTGACATCCCAAGGAAGCATAATATGAAACTTAACCCAGAGATATGCGTGTTCGGGGTCAGCTCTGGTAAGTTTCTGGGATTTTTGGCATCGCAAAGGGAAATTGAGGTGATCCCAATAAGGTCAATGCCATCGAAGACATCCCGGATCAACTGACAAGCGTGAAGGAAGTCCAAAGGCTCATGGGGAGATTGGCAGCTTTGAGAAGGTTCATTTCCTGGTCATCAAAAAAATGTCATCGTTTCTTCGCACTGCTCAAAAAGAAAAATAATTTCGAACGGACCCCGGAATGCCAGCAAGCTTTGAGAGATTTAAAAAAGTACTTGTCAAGCCCTCTGTTGCGCTCGAACCAAAAGAAGGTGAAACGTTGTTAGTCTACCTCGTGGTCTCGGAAGTTGCAGTAAGTGCAGTTTTAGTATGTGAGGACGAAGGTACGCAATCTCCCATTTATCACGTTAGTAAAAAAATAACGGGAGCAGAAACTCACTAACCCATTTGGAGAAATTGGCCTTAGCTCTAGTAGTCGCCGCTCTGAGACCCTGCTTCCAATGTCAATCGATAGTCGTAGTGACCACTTTCCCTTTGCGTAACATCCTTCACAATCCCGAGCTCTCAGGTAGATTGGCTTAATGGGCCGACAAAATGAGTGAGTTTGACATAGAATATAAACCAACGACTGCAATTAAGTCATAAGTCTTGGCTGACTTTGTGGCTGATTTTAGTCCGGGATTACTACCTCTGGCAACCAAAGAGGCAGTAATGGTGTCGGAATCGACATCGGGGATGTGGACCTTATTTATGGATGTAGCTTCCAACGTAAAAGGGTCCAGGCTTGGTATTGTATTTATCACGCCTTTGGGGGAAACCCTAAGGCAAGCCATTAGAACGGTCTGTTTAACTAACAACGAAGTAGAGTATGAGGTTGTGATTGTAGGGCTCGAACTGGCACGGGGACTTGATTCTGGGGTCACCGAAATCAAATGCGACTCACAGCTGGTGGTAAATCAGGTCTACGGGATCTTCAAAACCAAAGAGGAGCGCATGCAACAATACGTGGTAAAGGTCCAAGTTCTATTGGCACTATTTCGGAAGTGATCGATTACTCATATCCCGAGGGAAGATAATGCGGAAGAGGACGCATTGGCTAACCTTGGATTATCGATAGAAACAAAGGGATCGGAGTCCGGGATGATAGTACAACTAATGAATTCGGTCCTGGATACAGATAACAACTATGAGGTAAATGCGACTAATCTTGCCTGGGACTGGAGGAATGAAATCATCGATTATCTCGAGCACAAGAAGTTGCTTGAAGACTCCAAAGAGTCCCGAGCGTAGCATGCCAAAGCACCGCGATTTAGCTTCAACAGAGGCCAATTGAATAGAAAATCATTCCAAGGCTCACTGGCCCGATGCTTGGGGGCATCCGAAACTAACTATGTTATGCGAGAAGTCCACGTAGGGATATGCGGCAATCATTCGGGCGCAGATTCCTTAGTGCAGAAATTGGTAAGTGCATGATATTATTGGCTTCGCATGGAACAACATGCCAAAGTCTTTGTACAAAAGTGTGATAAGTCCAACGCTACGTACTACTGGTACATCAACCGGCAGAACCGTTGCATTTGGTTCTGTCCCCATGGACGTTCATGAAATGGGGGATGGACATTGTCAGGCCATTGCCGCCGGCCCCCGGAAAGGTAAGATCTCTTTTGATTTTGACTAACTATTTTTCTAAGTGGGTGGAAGCAGGTCCTTATCAGAAGATCGGCGAGTGCAAAATGGTGGATTTCTTGTGGGATAATATAATTTGCAGGTTCGAAATACGAAAGGAGATAACATGCGATAATGTGCCACAATTTATCTTTGTAACAAAGTGGTCAAGCAACGAACAAAGTGATTATACAAAACCTCAAGAAAAAGTTGGAAACAGGTAAAGGTAATTGGCCCGAGGAATTATCTGGAGCTTTATGGGCATACCGAACAACGGCCAAATTGAGCACAGGAGAAACTCCCTTTTCCCTTGTGTACGGGGCAAAAGCTTTAATCCCGGTGGAAGTACGGGAACCCACCTTGAGATATTTTCAAGTGGATGAAGAATCAAACAATGAAGCAATGTTTGTCAACTTGGAGCTACTCGATGAGCGCAGGGACTTGGCGCATGTAAGAATGGCAGCCCAAAAGCAGAGAATGGAGCGGTATTATAATCGAAGAACCAACCTCCATTATTTCAAAGTAGGAGACTTGGTCCTAAGGAAAGTAACTCAAAGCATCCGGGAGCTCAACGCTGTGAAGCTAGGTCCAACATAGGAAGGCCCCTACTGGGTTTCAGCTGTCACTGAGAAAGATTCATATGAATTAGAGAACCAAGATGGAGAAAAGTTGCACAGCAACTGGAACGTGGCACACCTCAAAAGATATTATTGCTGATGAACATCACCTGAACTGAAAGTATGTGCTGCACTCTTTTTCCCTTCATCTAGTTTTTGTCCCAATTGGATTTTTCTGGCAAGGTTTCTAACGAGGCAGCAACAGAAAACATATTGCGAAGAAAGCTCCAACAGCAGCGATAAGACCTTTAATAGCAAGGCACACAAGCAAAGATCCACTCTGGGATGGTTAGATAATCTTTTGCTCTATGGCAAAATTCCCATCGGGAAGCTAAGTTTGCTATCGAGCAAAGGTTACTCGACCGTTTACAAGTACAAACCACTAGAGGGTTGTTAGATAGTCCTTCGCTCGATAGCATGGATTCTTGAGGGGAAGTATAGTATGTTACCGAGTTAAGGATTATCTAGCAATTCATTAGTGGGATCCTCGAAGGTACAAGGCTTCTAGTGTTCCAATTCGCGTTCTTCACATTTGAACACTGGAGGGGAACGATATGAGGAAATGGCAACAATGATTGCCACGTCGATCGGGAAGCGAAAACCGGAAACATAGTTATATCATCGATACCGGGGACTGCGCGACCAGCCCCGTAGAAACAAGTTGTACAAGTTAGCCACAAGTAATGGCAATTTCTTTTTTTGGCATAACAAATGCTTATGTACTTTTTGAAAATAGAAAGAATAAATGAAGTCCTTTTGTTTTTATCTTTTTTCTTGTCTGAACGATAAATTAACTTTGTCATTTGAAAGTTAAATAAGTAATTCAAATGCTAGTGCCGTAATGAACAGGAGATGTCCTCTTCAAGAGCACCATAAACATAAGAAGGCCCTCTCTTATAACAGACCTCACGTTAAATGGTTGATTTCGGAAGAACTCATGTCCCGAATCAAAATGCTTTCGAGAAAAATACAGGCTTCACATAATAAGACGCAAACAGTAAAACTTGCGCAAAACTCTTAAGCAAAAAGAAGAGAATGCAAAGATCAAAACTTGCATAAATGTTCAAATGAAGGAAAGACTCAAACAATACTTGAGCAAAAATATTACAATAACACGTCAAAATGGCACAGATACAAGAATTGAAAAAAGAAAAGAAAATCTAAACTGCAGTATCTCCGGAACCCGGAGGAAGAGAAGTGTCTACGCCCCCAGGGGAAGTGGATAGATCCGCCGATGGCTCAACATTTTGGCCTTTGACAGTTTGGCCTTCAACATATTTGTCTTCCGCTTCCTCTTCAGTTCCTGAAGTTTTGGAACCAAAAGCAACAGGCTCTGCTTGGAGACTGTTTTTAGCAGCCAACTCAAGCTCATGGGCCTTAGCAGTTTCAGCATCAAAGTCTATGATACCAGCTTTGGCTTCTTCCAATGTTTTTCTCCTCATGCTGTACATAGCATAAGTTTTCTCAATGACGAGGGAAGCCGCTCGGTGCTTAAGCTCTTCTTTGAGTTGGGTTACCTCGGTAGAAAGGCTTTCCCAGGCGGATCTGAGGCTAACATCAAGGTCGCAGACAGTTGAACCAAAGAGCCTATTATGCTCGATGGTTTTCCTATACTTCACCTCCAGCTAGGTATGTTTCGCCCCAACAGCAGCAAGTTCTTTAGTTTTGGAGTTCAAGGCTGCTTCTAAGTTAGTCAATCGTTCAGCAGAGGCAGCCTCACGATTAGATGCAGCAAGAACGGCGTTATGAACTTCAATCCGTTTGGCCTTAGCCTCTTCAAATTAAACCCTCGGCGGGGCAATCTCTTGGCTAAGGGTGTCCACTTCTTGCTCGTTTTGCTGCAAACGAGCCTCCAATTCATTGGCATCAGTGGCTTCGGCTTCCAGTTCTAAGAGGCGAGCGACACTTTGCTCCCGCTCTACCAAAAGCTGATCCCATGCGGAGGTAATTTCTTCCTTCTCATGAATCAACCTCTGAAGGCCCTCGGAAGTAAGAAAGTTGGCCTACAAAGAAAGAAAGGAAAAATCAGGATATGTTCAGGCAAAAATAGAAGAAACAACAAACAAAGAAAGGAATGTACTACTGCAGCATTGTGCATGGCGTTGTTCAACAAACACTGTCCCGAGAGTGCTTGAATCTTTTCCCAAAATCTTTCTTTGAAGCCAAAGGATTCAGATAATTAGCAAGTTCCACCGTCCAGGATAGCAAGTTACATCCGGTAGAGACCGAAAGAGTAACATTCCTCCTCCTTTGTGGATCTCCAGAAGGGGCAGCATAATTTTTCCCCAAATTCCCATGAACTGGGGACTGGGGAAGAGGAACACCCTCTTCGTGGTCAGATGCAACCTGTGGAAATGATGTAACAGTTATTGGTGGACGAGTGGATGAAGGTGGAAATTATGTAGCAGTTGCTGGTGTTGGTAAAGATGGAGATGAAGCTGATGAAGTTGAAGAGTGAGAAGCAGCTGCAGCAAACGCAGTGCTAGTTGTTGGTTGCTCATCAGCCGAGGACGGAAGGGACCCGGTACTCAGCCCCAAAATACCGGGCGTGGCGATTGGGACACGGAAGCGGGAGTTGGCATTTTTCACCATATCATATTCCACCCGGAGGGCTGAGACATCATCCTGTGATAGTATAACTAACTCGACAGGTTAAGAATTTTGTTGAGTTGATGAGGATCGTTGCCTTCTATGTAGAGAAGCTCCCCCATCACTAGCTTCTCCATCATCGTCAATCATCACAGTGTCTATGACCGGCTGGGGAGGAGGGCTAGTCACCACATATACCGGAATGACTCTAGGGCAACCGTCTTCCCTCTTATTCTTTTCCCCGGGCGCGGAGGAGTGTCTTCTTTTTGGTTGTATGTCCTCCGGACAAGGACTCTGTAAAGAAACACTTGTGCCCGAAGCAGGCCCAGAGACACCTGTTCGAGTAAATACCTCCTAAAGCAGCCTCGCTGCGCCAGTAGGATCAGCCAAAACGTCCTCCTCGGGGACAACAACAGAGCCCACGGGTAGACCTGATTTCAGAGAAAAGATAGAAGGAGTCAATCAATTTCTTCAAATAAAAACTGAAACAAGGTGAGTCTGAGTTACCATGATGTTTGGGCTTCCACCCGTATTTAAAGGACAATTCTTTCCATGCGCGAGTTTCAGGCGTAGTGGCGTCCAAGATCTTCTGGACCCATTGGTCCAATCCTTCAACCATCGGTGGGACCCATCGAGTTGCTAAAACAGGCGAAAGATGGAGGATCAATACAGGTATAGAAGAATACCTAATAAAAGAAATCTTAAAAAAGAAGCTTACGAGTGTGGTTACATGCTTTCGGAAAGGATAAAGTCGTCCCAGAATAATGTCGTTGGTGGCGACTGCAACAACCGTTCCATCCACCCATGGTCGTTGTCATCATCCATGCTAGATAACAGAGCATGGTGGCCACGTTTGCTGAAATTTATCATTCCCCCGTGGAGGATTTTGAGGGAATAAAGATTCATCGCATGAGCTAAAGATAGCTCCTTTCCCGTCTCTTGGCGCAAGAGTCGAAGACAAGCAATCATTCTCCACACAGAAGGACTTACTTGTGCCAAACATACTTGATAGCTGAGGCAGAACTCAGAATAATGGAGTCAAGATCTCCACTCAAAGAGAACGCACCCAAAGTAAAGGGATACGTGTAAAAATATGTAAAACCCTCCTTGGGAAGGGTCACTCGCTTCGATAGATCAGGGAGCAACAATATCCAAATCATGGCAGCGGCAGTCTTCCTTTACAACAGGAATACTGGAAGAATGGATGGAAGAGTGATATCTGCCAACAACCCATGTGCGAGGGAGAGCCGAAGGGAATTTCTCTTCGAAGTCTTTTATTGTAACAAGACTTCTAGGAATGATGGAATCCACCGTTGGAGGAGCAGCATCCTCGACTTTGTTCTTGCCATTTGAAGAGCTAACGTTCTTTGAAGAAGAAGCCATTTGGATGAAAGAAAACCTTTTTTGTTTGAAGGGAGTTAAAGAAAGGTTTATTAACAGTAAGAAAGGTTTTAGAAAACTTGGAAAATTGTGGAGTATAAGGGGAGAAGGTTGATGCGTATAAGTAAAAGTTTTGGCGGCTAAATTCATGGCCATGATTACCAGGATAATCAGCAATCTGTGCTGAATCGTGGGATGACGTGTGTTCGGGGCATTAAATGCAGAGAGACATGCGTCTAATCAACCGTCAGAAGCCTTAAGATGGAATCATAGTAATTCCCGCCAAAAGAGTGTTTATACCAACTTCCCAGTGACACAAAGTTATGTCACCGAAAAGCAGGGGGACTATTTATATAGGGTAAAATATGCTATGATACATGGCCGCCCGAAAGAGGTACACGTGGAACCTAAGATGGGGGATAGCAAAAATCGAAGGCAACGGTCCTGTCTGTCACCAGAAAGAATAACAATCATAAGGATGCAATAAATACTCTTCGCCCGGTAGCAGTTAATGGAGAATATTTCACATCATTAAGTACGTCGCCTGTTACAAGGAATTAGGCATTTATGCCCACCGTTACATCTTCATCAATGGCCCTCATAATTGACATTAAAGAAGGGCACGATCCTAGGAGAACCTTTCCTAGACGTAGCTATAAATAGTGAGCTCTGTTATCATTGAAAGGACAAACATTTTCTGGCAAACTAGTACTACAATCTACTCAAAGCTTTAATCAATTTTACCTTCTTATTTTCTGTTCTTGTTCTTATTACTGTTGCGCCCAGAGGCTTCACTACCAGAGTTTTTATTTATGTCATTTCATCTTCCTATCAGAGCTAAGTATTATATATTTCTTTAATTATCTTGTTATTTCAAGTTCGAATTAATTCACTTGTCTAGAAACTACGTATAAATTCAACTGTGTCGTTTTACGGGTAAACAATAATTTAATCACTTTAACTTGCTGCTTGATTCTCACTAAAAGATTTGGGTTCACTCAACTTCTTCCTTGGCGTTTCCCTCTCGCTGAAGGTCTTTTTCTCTCTTAATCAAAGCACATAATCGAGGTTCTCAAAGACTTTAGAATGGATGACTGCAATGGATTTTCTACGCATCTCTGCACCTCCACGCCACCACAACTTGAAGATGGTTATGCAGTTACTGACACCAAACAATATCGAAGTACTATCGGCAAACTCTAATATTTTGCTTTTACGCAACCTGATATTAGTTTTTTTCTCAACAAGCTCTCCCAGATTATGCATAAGCCGATAGTGACGCACTAGCAAGGTATGAAGCGTCTTCTTCGTAACCTTAAGTAAACAATTAACTATAGTCTTCTCCTTCGTCATCAGTCAGAAAAAGCTTGACACATTATTCCGATGCGGCTTGGGCGTGTGATGTGAACGATAGATTTTCTACCTCTGCTTATGTAATTTATTTTGGCTCAAATTCCATCAATTAATCGTCCAGAAAGCAAAGGACCATAGCTAGATCTTTCACTGAGGCAGAATATCGCACTGTTGCTGGAGCTGTTGCATACACTTATTGTATTATGAATCTCCTTTCTGAATTTCTTATTTCTCTATCTCGCACACCAATAGTTTACTCTAAATCATTTAGCACTACTTACGTATGGCAAAATCAAGTTTATCATAGTCGAATAAAGTACAGAGCTATTAATTTTCACTTTGTCTACATTCATGTTCAACAATAGAAAATTCAAGTAGTCCATGTTCACTCGACAGATCAACTGGCAGATGCACTTACCAAGCCTCTATCGAAAGCATGTTTTGGCAAAATCTGATCAAGTAAGGAGTAGCTTCGGCAACTCCTAACTTGCGGGGCATAATACGAAAACTGAAGATTGATATTTTGAATCAAAAGAATATTTGTTTTGATATTCTCGTAACAAGAAGATTTGCTTTGATGCACTTTGTACATTTTCCTTTGTATTGGTTTATTTTGTGGGACCTGATCCTCTTCTCTGTGTGTAAGAAGGAGTATACTATCAATAAAATTCAGGTGTAAATTTTTAAGTTTTAGAAATATAATATTGGGTTTGTGAAAAAATTGAGATATTACATATAAGATGTAAGAATTTTTTAATGGTGTGAAATCTTTTAAAGAAAATCGTATGAGTTTGATCCAGTCCAGATAATATAACTCCATGATAAGAGTTTCTTTAAAGTGATTGAGCCCAAGATATAATTTACATATTTGATACTTCCAGAAAATATAAATTAACATAGCTAATAATCCATGAGAAAATTGTAATAAAATAAAGTGTGGTTTGACTCTCCAAAACTGGCATAAATGTGCCGGAAACACGTGTGTTAAAACTTGCAGGACAAGCTGCTAATTGTGACGTCCTCTCTAATTTTAATTCACCCTCATCACTATGTTATTATCTGCATGAAAAAGACATGAGAGATTCCAAAAAGAAATAGGACACATGATATAGTTGTGACTGGAATCCACTACTCGAATATGTTTATTTCCTATTTTAGGATTTTGGTATTAGTTTACAACTTAACCTCTTATAAAAAATGTATGTAATTAACTTATAAATAACTTAATCATGGGCATATAAGTAAAACTCTTAATTTCCTTTCCTTTTTTTCTCTAATTAATTGCCCTTCCCTTCTTTCTAAATTTGTTGGTTGAACGCTGATGCATGAACTCAAAACTAATTTGACAGAGTTTAACTAGTCAATATCTTGCTTCGAGCGTATGAGTTTCATGAATAACATTTGAAAAAAAGAGAAATTTTTCAAGAGATTATGTAGGAACGTTCTATAAGGCTGAATAGAACTTCGTGTTGTGTAAATTAAGCATGTATTAGACGGTTCAATTCGCCTCCTTAATGACAAAAATGTTTAATTAAATTCTATTGAATCTGACTTGCCGTTGTCACTTATCAAATAAAGTTCGTGATTTAATTAATTTCGTCATGCTTTTGAGGAAGGCATAAGGAGTTTAGTCATCTTGCTCTTGTCAAGTACGTGGTGTTCATTTTGCTACAAAACTTTGAGGCGGTTTTAGTCATCATTTTAATTTGTCAAGTACGTCGCATTCTCTTTCTTTACTTCACGCTGAAGTTTGACCGTCTAATTTATCTTCGAAATGACCAAATCCCTGTTAACTTGTCGATTTTGATGCGCCAACTGACTGTAATTTAAATTCTGTCTTTTCATCAGAAGAACTTTGATTGGCACAAACAATTTAAAAGATGTTAAATTAATTTAAATATAACAATATATTGTTTATGTTGGATGGAGAGAAAGAAAATATAAAGCTGTGGGTTGAAATAGCACAAACAACGCACCAAGTTAAAGTAAAATTAGTTTACAACAATATACTCATTGTGGTCCCATATTTGAGGTTTGGAAAGGATAATATATACGAATATTTTATTCTTACTTTGTAAAGATAGAAATACTATTTTCGGTAGACCTTAAAGTAAAGTAAAATTAGTTTAATGAATTTAAATAATAAAGGTTACAAATTTTTGTTTAAAAAGTATCAAAAATTTTGAAATTTAATATTCCAAAAAGAAATAGTATCATAAAAACAGTAAAACATGAGTAATTTCTTTCTCGTGCACTCCCAAATTAATTCCACTCAAGTTTCTTTCATGGTGATTTTCGACGTGCATTAATTTTTTTTACTTTTGCTGCATAACCTATTATCATATAATCATGTTGGATTGCAATTTATTTGTGAACTTCAAATGCCTATCCGATATCCTTCCGTCGGTGCACAAAAAGTGAACCATGCTTTAAATTCGGTGAGTGCAAACGAAAATAAGGTCCTAGTATCACATATCAAGCCTAATATAATGTATTTTTTTCTTTTGTTTTTTATAACAAAGGACTACATGATTAATTTATCTGCACCAATAAGATAGTGATCCCAGTAAGTCAGTAACTCACACTAAACGCTAGCTTGAATCACAGATTTACTGAAGCAGCTAGAACTTAGAAGGGCCAGGTTCACATATATATACACAAAATAATAGAAAATATGTAATGCATTTGACTTTCTTGGCATTTGCGTATCTTGTAAAGTCCTCTTAACCACTCAAAATAAGCTGAAACTTTTTGTTAGCAGCTACTATCACTTTGTTACTCTGCACCTTGAGCATTTCCTCACGTGCACAAACATCACCGTCAAGTTGAGAGTAAAATAATATAAATCTTGTAGTGTACTCTACTTTTCTAGAATTCGCTTATCTTGTAAAATCCCTTCAGCCACTCCAAATTAGCTGGAAAATGCTTTAGTTTGCGGCTACTTTTCGCTAAATTGTTGCTCTGCTCCTTGAGCATTTCTTTGTGCCTGAATATCTCTGTCAAACTGAGTGTAAGTACGTGCAAGAGATGAAAGTGTTGGATACATATTAAGTGTTATTAGTTTGTATATTTATGAAACAGTAATTTCCTGTAACAAAAAAACGAAAACAGAAAAAACAGAAGTAAAACAGAAACTGAAAGTAATTGGAAAACATAATCTGAAAATATATTTTGGAATGAAATCGAGCCGAATACAAAGTGTGTCCTTAAGGAAATTATTTCCCTCAAGTACCCGAAGTGTTGCAATATTATCCTACCAGGATAGAGCGATTTGACTCACCAGAATATCGATACCTAAAACGCTGGTGAACTGCGAATCATTCAATGACTATAAATCACACTGGATTTTATTTGTGCAGAAGAAGAAAAAGATTGAGGTTCAAAAATTTCGTTAGGAAAGAATCTGGGATCAAAGCTAGTTTATAGCCATTTTCTGGCGCTGTTTCAGAAAGTTTACAACCTTACAGAAATAGCCATGGCTGCTGGAACAGGCGGAAAAATTTAAAATTATCCGGGATAAGAAACGGACCAGATTGCAGGTCGCGCGCACGGATCCTGGGTTATTTCGGGTTGACTTTTGATAATTAAATACTGGTTTTGATAATTAAATAATTAAAGAAAAATTTATCAAAAAGATTGATCAATCAATCGATCTTTGACAGAATCCGAATCTGAATCTGATCCGAACTGAAGATGAAGCCGACGCCGAGCCGAGCGAGTAACGACGACGAACGACGCGAGACTTACCTTCTTTCTAACCCTTTTAACACCAAGGGAAGTGCTTTCTTAATATAAGCATATTCCCCTTTTCTTCCCACTATCAATGAGGGACAATTGCTCTTTTTCAAAGCATAAGGGAACAACTCACTTTTCCTTCACATTTCTTCCCTCCAATTCCCATTCACCAACCTCCAATCCCAACAATCCCCTACATGAATGGGGAATGGATATAAGACAAAGGAATGCACGGACGAGTGTGTGATTTACAAGCAAGGATTAATTGCATCTGTATAAGTAGGTTTCCTTGTGAACTTTTCGTAGTGAACCTATATTGGATATACTCGGTCAATTGGTAGATTTGATGTCTTTGAACCGTCGAACTTTGTTGTATACCTAGACAACATGAATCACACAATCAACCGTTAACCATCTATGGTTCTCATGATTGTGTTCGTTTCAGCGATGAACACCACTTGGTTTCATGAGTGCATAGATAATGGACATTTACTTTCATTCCTCTTGAAGCGGCATACACTTCACACTCATGTAGGTGATTTCTAAATGTGTAGTCCTATAGACACACTATCTGATCATTTCCTGCCAGACATAGCAAATCATTAAGAAACTTTAAGCTTTATTGACTCATCAAAAAGATTTAATGCTTTACCCTGATTTCTAAATATTGTCTTTATCACAAGAATAGGTTGGGTTATTTGACAATGTTGAACCATCATTCATAACTTTGTTTGATCTCTTTGAACCTAGCTCTTAGGATCTTCAGTTCGCTAGGTAGAGTTATTGCCATGATGACTTGTCCTAAGCCTTAACCCTATTCCCTTCGATGATCTTTCAACTGCCTCTCTAGATAGGCCTTTTGTAAATGGATCCGGCACGTTATCTCTTGACTTCACGTAATCAATAGTGATAACACCACTAGAGTAGTTGTCTAACGGTATTGTGTCTCCGTCGTATGTGATGAGATTTTTCATTATTACATAACGCTCCCTGCCCTATCTATTGCTGCTTGACTATGTCAATGTATACATATAGCTGCCAAAGGTTTGGGCCAAAATGGAATATCTTCCAAAAAATTCCAAAGCCATTCAGCTTCTTCACCAGCCTTATCTAAAGCTATGAATTCAGATTCCATTATAGAACGGGCGATGCACATCTGTTTGGATGATTTCCAAGACACTACTGCACCACCGACTGCGAAAACATATCCACTCATGGATTTAACTTCAGGTGATCTGTTGATCTAATTTGCATCACTATATCCCGTAATCATGGAGGGATATTTGTTATAGTGCAGAGCATAGTGTTGGGTATGTTTCAGATACCCCACAACTCGTTTCATTGCCATCCAATGTATTTGATTTGGGATTGCTTGTAAACCCACTTAGTTTGCTAATAACACATGTTATATCTGATCACGTATAATTCACGATATACATCAAACTTCTCAATACTCTTGCATAGTTCAGTTATGAGTCACTTTCACCTTCATTCTTCTGAAGTGCATCACTCACGTCAGAGTCTTAGCAATCTTGAAATCCAAATACTTGAACTTGTCAAGTACCTTTTTAATATAGTGAGACTATGATAATGCTAGACCTTATGGAGTCTTGTGAATTCTGATTCATAAGATTACATCAGCAACTCGTAAATCTTTCATGTCAAATTCGCTAGCCACCATAGGCTTAGTAGCATTTATATCTGTCATATCTTTGCTCATTATCAACATGTCATCAACATATAAACAAACATTGACTTCATGACCTAGAGTGTTTTTTATGTAAACACATTTGTCACACTTGTTGATTTTAAAACCATTTGCCAACATTGTTTGGTAAAATTTAGCATGCCATTGTTTGGGTGCTTGTTTAAGTCCATAAAGCGACTTAACAAGTTTGCACACAAGAAATCAAAAAATCCTCAGGTTGTTCCACATAAATTTCTTCCCCCAAATCTCCATTTAAGAAAGTTATTTTAACATCCATTTGATGGATTTCAAGATCATACACGGCTGCTAGTGCCACTAACACTCTAATATATGTTATCATCATTATTGTAAGTGTCAAAGTAATCAAGGCCTTCCTTTTGTCTATAACCTTTGACAACAAGCCTAGCCTTATATTTGTCTATAGTGCCATCAGCTTTCATTTTCCTCTTAAAGATCCATTTTGAACCTAAAGGCTTATTTTCTGGAGGAAGATTAACCAATTCCTATGTATGGTTATCCAAAAAATGGATTGAATCTCACTATTGACTGCCTCTTTCCAAAATGCTTTGTCCAGGAGACCTCTTTTTTTTTCTTACTTTTTGGAGCATCCTCTTCAACGATATTCACTCCCTTAATCGTTGAATTTCCACGCGACTTCTTCTCGGTTGTTTTGTTATCTTCTTCAATCTTGACACGAATCACAAGATCTTCCAACTTCATTTCTTTGCGCTTGAGCTTTAGATAATTTTTGAAATCTTTCCATGAAGGAGGTAACTTTTCAATCATTACAGCTACTTGAAATTCTTCATTCACTACTATACCTTCAGCAGTAAGGTCATGAAAAATAAGTTGAAGCTCTTGAACTTGGGTTCCAACAATTTTGCTGTCTATCATTTTATAGTCTAGAAACTTGGCAACCACAAACCTTTTCAAGCACGCATCTTAAGTCTTATAATTCTTTCAAGTGCATCCCACAATTCTTTCGAAGTACTCATAGCACTGCAGACATTGTACAAATCATACTCCAAAGAACTTGTGATGAAGCCTTTGTAAACAAAATCTGCCTGTTTCCACGCCTCAACAATCATAAATTTTTCATTGTTTGCATTTCGGCGGGAAGCACTGGAGGATTTTCATTGGTGAATTTCTTCATACCAAGTGTGGTAAGCCAAAATAACACCCTTTGCTGCCATCCTTTGAAGTTGGCTCCGGAAAATTTTCCCAATTGTTCTGCTGGTGGCACAACAATTCGGCTTGATGAGGTTATTGTTGTTGCCGCAACAGTCGCACAAGGAGTTCCAGTTTCAATTGTCATTTCTCATTGTCAATAGTTGACAAAGAACAACAGAACAATTTAATTAATGGTAGAAAAATAAAACAGTGCTTTTAATAAACAAAAACAATAATTTTTATATACTGTTTCAGAAGAATACAGATTAAAGTATAAAATTAATTTCCTTAAGAATATTATTAATCTGTATTAACTATAATATTATAAAACAGTTATTTCCTATAACAAAAAAACAGAAACAGGAAAAACAAAAGTAAAACAGAAACTGGAAATAATTAGAAAACAGAACCTAAAAATATATTTTGGAATGAAATCGAGCCCACTGAATGCATAGTGTATCCTTAACGAAATTGTTCCCCTCAAGTACCTGAGGTGTTGGTCCTCCCAGGATAGAACGATTTGACTCACCAAAGTATCGGTACCTAAAACGATGGTGAACTGCGAACCACTTAATGACTGTAAATCACACTGGATTTTATTTGTGCAGAAGAAGAATAAGTTTAAGGTTCAGAAAATTTCGTTAGGAAAGAATCTAGGATCAAAGTGAATTTATAGCTTTACTCTAGCATTGTTTCAAATATTTTACAACTTTTCACAAACAGCCATGAACATGCACGAATATTTAAAATTTTACCAGGAAAAGAAGCAGACGCGCATTTCGGGTTGACTTTTGATAATTAAATATTGGATTTAATTATTAAATAATTAATAAAATCAATTAATTAAATAATTCAAAAAAAAAAACTAGTCGAAAAAATAAATCAATCAATCATTGACCAAATCTGAAGCCGAGCGACGACGATAACGACACGAGACTTACCTTCTTTCTAACCATTTTAAAACCAAGGGAAGTGCTTTCTTAATATAAGTACATTCTATTTTCTTTACACTACCAATGAGGGACAATTGCTCTTTTCCAAAGCATAAGGGAACAACTCACTTTTCCTTCACATTTCTTCCTTCCATTTCCCATTCACCAACCTCCAATCCCAACATTAAGAACTGTTGGTTATTTGTGTTCGAAATCAGAAAATCAGAGAAGTAAAGAAATGTTAGTTCAATAAAAAAAATATAAAATAATTTTCGAGCCCACAAGTTGCTTGTGTATCCTTAAGGATTTTACTCCCCTCACTGTTGCCGAATGTTATGAATTACTTCCTCCCAGGATAGAATGGAAAAAAGTATTCTGTAATACTGGCAATTGAAATTACAGAACTTCAGCAAACTCAACAAACGGAGCAAATCACACTTGAATGACCAGCTGAAAACAGGCCCTCTAGATGCCTTATAACCGTCCTTTTAGCCTATTCCCGCTTATGCGTACTTTATGGCTGATAGGCCTACAGACGCTTGACGCCCCAGAATAGCCTTGCTTTCGTGTTCACTATGTTTATTTGGAAAAATAATGCAACAATGTAAAAAAAAGGGGAGAGTTTTCAGATTATCCATGTGTGAAAAATGAGGTTAAGCCTCTAAAGTTATAATTAATGAAAGGGTGAGATGAAGAGGTGCAATTCAAAAGGTACCTTTTCCATTTTTCATTTGCACTCATTCACAAAACCTAACAATCCCCCACATGAATGGGAATGGCAATTGTTCTAAAAACATGCAAAAACTTGTGTGATTTGCAAGTAAGGATTAATCGCATCTAGATAAGTAGGTTTTCCTTTGAACTTTTCGTAGTGAGCATATGTCGGATATACTCGGTCAATCGGTAGATTTGATACCTTTGAACCGTCGAGCTTTGATGTACACCTATATTACCATAAGTCACACAATCAACCCTCAACCGTCTTTGGTTCTCATTGTTGTGTTCATTTCAACCATGAACACCGCTTGGTTTCATAAGTGCATAGAGAATTGGCCTTACAGTACTCTCTTTGAAGCAGCTAACACTTCACACTTACATAGGTGATTCCTAAACGTGTTATCCCGTAGATACACTATTTGATATACCCGTATCAAACTTAAAAATCATTAAAAATCCTTAGCGCTTTATCCTTGGTGCTAATCACTGTCTCATCACGAGAATGGACCAAAAAAAAATTTATTTGACAATGTTGAACCATCATTAATGACTTTGTTTGAGCTCCTTGAACCTAGATCTTGGGATTTTTAGTCGTCTAGGTAGAGTTACCGCCACAATGACTTGTCCTCGACCATAGTCCCATTCTCCTCGATTATCTTTTAACTACCTATCTAGTTAGTCCTTTTGTAAATGGATCCGACACATTATCGCTTGACTTCACAAAGTCAATTATGATAATTCCTGTAGAAAGCAGTTTCCTAACGATTTTATGTCTTCATCGTATATGACAAGATTTTTTATAATACATAATGCCCTAGCCCTTTCTATTGCCACTTGACCATCGCAATGTATGCATATAGGTGCCAATATTTCGGGCTAAGATGGAAGTTCTTCAAGAAATTCGGAGCCATTCAACTTCTTCACGGGCCTTGTCTAAGGCTATAAACACAGCCTCCATTGTAAATTGGCAATGCACATTTGTTTGGACGATTTTCAAGACATTACTTCTTTACTTGTAAAAATATATCCACTTGTTGATTTAGTTTAGGTTGATCTGGTGATCCAATTTGCATCACTATACTCCTCAATGACTGTAGGATACTTATTATAGTGCAATGCAAAGTCATGGATATATTTCAATTATCCCAAAACTCATATTATTGTCATGACAGTTCAACGAGAACTTCCTTATGTCGTGGACTAATACGTCTTGACTTTCTATTGCATATCAGATTATTGACTACACTTAATGTAGCAATAGTATATTATAACAATAACTGGAATGATTGGCATCAGTTGTGGCAACAACCTTTTAATACATAACACATTTCACAATCAATTCTCCATTTTCAAGCATTTGTATGATATTTGTTCATACATCTATACGATATGCAAATTATAGCACCTTCATTCATGAAATAATTCCAACTTGTAATGGATTTTGATCATGTTCATCGGTTGGTTCACCTTATTGTAGACCAACATATTAATATACGTGTTCATAAATGGTCATGTTTACACAAAACATACAAATGCACTTTTCATGAAAAGTCACAGCTTTTCAGGTGACACCCTTTCATAAAAGAGCTAAACATTATAAATGTTCAAGAAAGAACAAATCATTTCTGGAAAGGAACGTAAACAGCTTCCGAATTTTTAGTTTCACCACTAGTCATCACTAAGTAATGAATTCATCGACTATCATATCAATATCCACTAAGAATTCATGGGGTTCAAAAATTAGATTACTTAGACATTATGTCTAGCATTGGCTTTTGTCATGCATAAGCTAAAAGCCACCACATTTTAAATATTTTATCAACATATCATCAACATATAATCAAGTAATGACTATATGATTTGAAGTATTCTTAATGTAAATACATTTGATTACACTCATTAATTTTGAACCATTTGAAAATATTATTTGGTCAAATATCGCATGTTATTATTTGGGTGCTTGTAAAGTGACTTAACAAGTCGCCGCACCTTTTTTTTCTTACAGGAACCACGAACCCTTCAGATTGTTCCATGTAAATTTCTTTCTCTAAATCTCAATTTAAGAAAGTTTTCTTCACATCCATTTGATGGATTTCAAGACCATACATTATAGCCAATGCTACTAACATCCATATGTACATAATACTCATAACCGATGAGTATATGTTAAAATAGTCAAGGCGTTCTCGTTGTCTATATCCTTTGATAATATGTCTTGCCTTATACATGTCAATAATGCCATCATCTTTTATTTTTCTCTTGAAAATTCATTTGGAACCCAATGGTTCGTTCCCTAGAGTAAGATCAACTACCTCTCAAGTATGGTTATTTAATATGGATTCTATCTCACTATTGACTGCTTCTTTCCGAAGAAGACATAACTTCTTTCAAAGTTTGAAGCTCATTTTTCAACAAGAATGTCAAAAAATCTGATCCAATGGAAGTAGTTGTCCTTTGGTGTTAACTACGTCTTGGATTCACCTCATTAGACATACTTTCTTTTGCTTCTTCCCAAGGTCGCTTAGATATTTCGCTAGACGACTCGCATTCCTTTTTATACGGATAAATTTACTCAAAAAATTCAGCATTATCTGATTCGATTACCGTATTAATATGAATGTTGGGATTTTCTAATTTATGAACCAGAAAATGATATGCCTTACTATTTGTTGCATATCCTATGAAAACGCAATCAATAATTTCCGGTCCGATCTTTACCCTTTTAGATTTAGGAACTTGTTCTTTAGCCAAGCACCTCCCACAATTTAAAATATTTTAAATTGGGCTTTCTTCCTTTCCAATTTTTCATATCGAATGGATTGCGTTTTGTTGTGGGAAACGTGATTGATAATTCGGTTAGCTGTAAAAATAGCTTTCCCTCACAAGTTTTGGGATAAACAAAACTAATCAACAATGCACTCATCATCTCCTTTAAGGTTCTATTCTTTTTTTCTGCAATTCCATTAGATTATGGTGACTAAGAGGCTGTTTTTTGATGAATAATACCATATTCCAAACATATTTCTTCAAAAGGAGATTCCCATTCACTACTCCTATTACTTTGTAGCACCAACCACATGAATTGTGATTTGTATCACGACAGAGTCAGAATTAATAACCGATGAAGTTTTTAATATTCAAATCAATCTGACATAACCTGAACTAACAAATAGTGAAATTTTTAATCTTCAAACCGAGCAATATCTACTACAACCAGATCTTATAAACGGTGAAGTTTTTAATCTTTTAACCGAGCAATATATCACACAACCAAATTTAATAAACCATGAAGTTTTAATCTTCAAACCCAGTAATAAATTGGAGCACAACATCACTAAGATTTTAATCTCCAAAATGAGTAGAAAGTCAATTAGACTTTACTCTGTCAAATGAGTAGAAAGTCACGAAGACTTTAATCTCAACGGGTATAGAAAATCACGCAGATTTTAGTCTTAAAGCAGAAGTAGAAAATCACCAAGATTTTATTCTCCATAATAGGAGTAGAAAATCACGAGTATTTTATTCTCCAAAATAGGGGTAGAAAATTACAAGTATTTTATTTTTCTTTTCGAACCCCTAAACATTTTTATAGTTTAATATATTATTCTTATCAACTAACATATGTATATCTTGATAAAAATATAATATACATATAAAATATCATCTTCATGATCTCAAATAAACTTCAAGTATTAATGTAAGTCTGATTCGTACTTACAATCACATATACTTTTATTTTCATGCATGCCACCAAAATATATATTGATAAATTGATTTCAAAAGAATAAAAAAATTAACTTTTAGACATATGTTATTCTCGGTGATCACAGCAATGCAATTAAAATATATTTTGAGATTATAATAATCTATCCGATAGTTATAAAATTGAACATCATAAATCACAAGGGTAGACAAATTAAGGAATGATTAGAGAAAATAGAACCTGATTTTATTGCCACCTCTTGATAATAAAAATCGAAGAAGAGGGTCCAACCACTTACGCCGTAATTTCCATATGATTTAAATCATCCGAAACTCTTTCGGGTACTTCCTTTCTTTGTCAACTAGCAAAACAAACAACCCTGAGATATGTTCATGTTGCTTATATCCATGCCCTTGTTACCAACAACTTTGGCAGTAGTGGCATACCACCTGAATAACAGTCATATTGGTGACTGTGATGTCCTCTTAGCTCAAATCATACAATTAACAATCTTCTGTCCTAAGAGGGAGCCAATAAGATTATAGCTAGCCATAACCATACTCATATGGTTATAAGAATTAATTATATGTTCTAAGTCTTTGTATTTCCATAAACATGTGAGTCCAATTATGTGAGAATCAAATAACGATGCCGAGAGAGATTGAAATTGTACCCGCGTTGTTTTCCCCACACAAATTCCCACAAAATGATGGCAGTACTAACGGCATCACGTATTGTGGTTTTCACGTAGCCACTAAAGTAATCCATGGAATCTTTCAAAGAAAATTCCAAACAAGATGCAGTTTTACTTCAACAAAAGATTCTTATGATAGATATGAATCAAGCAGTCTAAAATCATCCGGAATAATTAGTTTCGCCGCTTCTCTCCGAGCAGACTAATAATCAGAATTCCATTCTGAATTATCTCTTTATCAGCCATCCGAAATTAATTCTCATAAATTCTTTAAGATTGCTGGTTATTTGTGTTCGAAATCAGAAAATCAGAGAAGTAAAGAAATGTTAGTTCAATAAACTAAATATTAAATAATTTTCGAGCCCACAAATTGCTTATGTGTCATTAAGGAATTTGATCCTCTCATTGTTGCCTAAGGTTATGGATTACTTCATCCCAAGATAGAACCGAAAAAGCTATTCTATAATACTGGCAATCAAAATTTCAGAACTTCACTGAACTCAAAAAATAGAGCAAATCACAATTGATACTATATTTGTTTGGAAAAATAATGCAACAATGTAGAAAAGAGGGGAGAAGTTTTCAGATTTTCTATGTATGAAAAATAAGAATAAGTCTCTAAATTTATAAACAATAAAAGAGTGAAATGAAGAAGTGCAATTCAAAAAACACCTCTTTCATTTTTTTGTTCACACCCATTCACGAAACCTTACAAGAAAAACAATAGCAATTTCCTCTGTCACCTGTGGAACTATGCTCGTTATCCATGCATTTGTGGTATATATTGACTGATTGCTCGAGTAAGATAGCCATACTTTATTAGTGTCTCTCCCAAACCACTTGTCTTTTGCACATCAAAGCCCTCCAAGATCTCGGTTGTGAAACAACCTTTTTTTATGCTTCGAGTACCTTTATAATGTAGTTAGATAGTGCAATTCTAGTATCTTTATGACATTTATAATCAATTTATTCCATTACATTAAATTTTTAGAACTTAAAATATAAATATGATTTTATCTAAGATATGAGAATAAAAGGCATTTGAAGCCAATTTTTACATTTGAAGCTTGACCCAAACCCAAATTTCTTGTAGTGGGCTGAACAAAAGACCACAAATAAACTGCTATGTGAAATTTTTACCATCTACTGCCAACTTGGTCCTCCTCGCCTCTTTCAGTAGCAAACTCCTCATTCCTTCCCTTCTCTTTTTTTTTTTTTTTTTGGTTCAGAAAAGTGTCAAGAAGACCTTCCGTTCTTTCTGTACCGAATCTAATTGTATGTTTCTATTTTTCTCTGTATCCCCTATAAATAATTCCTTTCGTGGTAGTCACCACTCCCTTTTACCCCAAAAAATGTAGATTGTGAGTTAAAGAGTTTTTTCAATTAAAGTGAGTAGGGATTATTTTATTTACAGTCAACCACTTAAAATTAATTTTTGAATGTTCCAAGTCACCTTTTATATGAATCCCTAGTCAAAGAAAGGGTTGACTCTATTATTATTGGTCTTTAAAAATAAAGTCCGGGTAAGAAATTATTTTGACCGGGAAGAAGGTATAAGACATTCCCCGAGTCCCGTGGTTCTAGTACGGTCGCTTTATTGACTTAAACTTGGATTGAATTAATTTTGGACCAACTGTGCATTATTTGTTGTCATGACCCGATAGGTAACGTATAATTTTTCCCTTCATTTTTGTGTTCCGAGACCTCAAATAGCTCCGTTTAGCCTTTCTCACTTTGCGTGCGCTGTCCATGTTTTTTTCGAAAAATTCGTATGTGAAAAATTGATAAAAAAGTGAAAGTTTGCCATAAAACTCATTTGAGTTGACTACGATCAACGTTTTGTGTAAATACGGATTCAGATCAGTATTTTGACAGTCCCAGTTGGCCCGTATCGTGATTTGGGAATCGGGTTTATGCCTAAAATCGAATTCGGAAGTCCCTAACTTGATTTAACATAATTTGTTGAAAACTAGTAATTTGAAGGCTAAAATAATTTTTATGTTTGACCGTATGGTGAATTTATTACTACCGGGTTCGGATTTCGATTCCGGAACATGGTATAGGTTCATTTCCGTATTTATGACTTGACTGTAAAATTTGATGCAAAATAGAGTTGATTTGGTGTGATTCGGATGTCCGGTTATAAAATTTCATGTTCTTGAGTTTCTTTGAAAATATCATTCATATTGATGTCCGATTCATAGTTGTAGGTATTATTTGGGTATTTTGATCGCTCGAGTGAGTTCGTAAGATGTTAATACACTCGTGTGCATGTTTTATTTGGAGCCAAAGGGGCTGGGGTGAGTTCCGGATAGGCTATGAGTGATTTTTGGATTTAGGCCATTGCTGGTTTTTCATTGTTGCTGTCACCTGGTGCTTTGTGCTTTGCGATTACGAAGCCACTCTCGCGATTGAGCAGGGGAAACTGGGGTTGGGGTGGTTTTCTTCATCACGAACGCGATAACTGGGTCATGAATGTGGAGCATTGGGGGTTTACCCTTCGCGAACGCGACTAGCTTCGAACGCGTAGGGTTATGGGCCTGGGAAGGGGCCATCACCATTACTCCACGCGAATGCGAGCCCTTGCTTGCGAACGCGAATGCCTAGGGGGAGAAACCTTCACGAACGCGTGAGGAACCTCGCAAACGCATAAGCCATTCTGGTTGCTGTGCTTCGCGAACGCGTCAGGCCCTTTGCGAACGAGAAGAAGGCCTCACACCCAGTCTATTAAATATCCCAAAGACGAGTTTTCACCTATTTTTCACCATCTTCTCATTAGAGCTCGGCCTAGAGGCGTTTTTGAAGAGATATTTCATCACCACTTTATAGGTTAGTGTACTTTAACTCGTTTTCTTCTATTTCCATCAACACCCATTGATTTCTAACCTTAATCTATATTATTTCATGGTAGAAAATTAGGGATTTGGGAAGAATTATGAATTTTTGTAAAATTGAGATTTAGACCTCAAATTGAGGTCGAATTTCGAAACTAATCACATAATCGGGCTCGAGGATTAATGGGTAATTGAGTTTTGGTCCGAATCTCGGATTTTGACCAAGCGAGTCTGAGGTTGACTTTTGTTGACTTTTTGAGAAAAGTATAAAGATTTTAGCTGTATGTATTGTAGCAATTAATCATGGACAATTAGAGGAAAGGCTTCGGTTGAGCTTTGATTTATTTGTGGAGCGAGATAAATGTTAGGTCTAACCTTGATTGGAGTGAATAAGAACCCTTGTGCTATGTGTTATGTGAATTACATGTGTAGCAACGTATATTCAAGGTGACAAGTGTATATACGCCGTCAAAATAATTATTTCATGCTTGCCCGTATTTCATTAATTATTTTATTCCCTGTCTTAATTGTTACATGCTTTAGTTGCTTCCTATGCCTTAACATGCTACTTGTTACTTATTACTCTCGTATTAAAATGTTCGTTTCTTCCATGCTTCCATGATTAATTGCTACTTGTCTTAATTGTCCTACTTGTACACTTTAATTGTCATATATTGGCGTGCCTTGTTGCTGTGTATTAATTGTAGTATTCCTTAATTTGATACAAGGTTCCTTTATGGCTTTGCTTTCATATTCTTAAATCGTAGAGATTCTTGTGAACTGAGTTATTGGATCAATTACATTTATTGACTTTTTTTATGGATCGGGTTGCACGCCGCAACGGGTGGAATAAGGGAGGATTGATATTGATATGGTAGGATTGGGTTGCGCGCCGCAACGAATTTTATATGTGATTTTTTATGGTACAATAAGGGAGGATTATGATATTGATTCTGATTTTATGGTAGGATCGGGTTGCGTGCCGCCACGGATTTTTACATGTTATTTTTGAAACGATATGGTAAAATAAGAGAGGATTGTGTTGCCGCAACTGATTGTGTGTTTTGTATTCATTGTTGCATTGCGTTAGCTTTCAGTGTTTTTATACGAGATTTTGAGGACTGATGTTTCTGGTTTTACTAATTTTGAGGATTGAGTTTATTTTTCCTAAGTTACCTGCCATACTTTTCCTGTGTTCCTTTCCTATTATTATTATTATTCTGTATAGAGGTTATTATAAGTGTCCCGCCTTAGCCTCGTCACTACTTCGTCGAGGTTAGGCTCGACAGTTATAGAGTACATGGGGTCGGTTGTACTCATACTACACTCTTTACTTCTTGTGCAGATTTTGGAGTCGGTCCTAGTGGCGGTCACTAAATTGCTCGGATTGATTTCCTGATGGAGACTTGAGGTACAACTGCTCGGCCTTCGCAGCCCTGAATTCCCCTACCACCTTATTCTAGCTGTTTATTCCATTTCAGATAGTTATACTTTCATTCACACCATTGTTTGTATTATTCTAGTCGCTTGTGCACTTTTGACACCAGTTCTGGGATTGTATCTAGATATTTTTTTTATTATGATTTTCTCACTTTATTTCAGTTTATTTAGTTTACTTGGTATCAATTAATTTGAATTTTTAGAAATGGATAAAAACTATTCTAACATTGGCTTGCCTAGAAAGTGAAATGTTAGGTGCCATTACGGTCTCGAGGGTGGGAATTTCAGGTCATGACAAGTTGGTACCAGAGCACTAGGTTGCCTAGGTCTCACGAGTCACAAGCAAGCTTAGTAGAGTCTGGAGGATCGGTACGGAGACGTTTCTACTTATCTTCTAGAGGCTATGGAGTTTAGGAACAATTTCACTTCTTTTTTTCTCTATCGTGCGATTTTATTCTATCATTGATGATTGAAACATTCTATTCTTGTTATCTTGCAGATGGCGAGAACACGCACTGCATCTATAGTCGGACAGGAGCCGGAGCCCCCTATGGCAACTATTACTAGGGGCAGAGGTGAGGTAGAGGCAGAGCTCATCCTAGAGCTCGAGCAACAACACCTGCAGTGGAGCCTCAGATTGATCACGAGGAGGAGGTTCCAGTAAGACCAGCCCAGATCCCCGAGGGGTTCATAGCCACTCCTGCGCTTCAGGATGCTCTAGTCCGTTTGGTGGGCCTTATGGAGAGTGTGGCCTAGACCGGTACTTTCTCGGTGGCACTAGTCGTCTCTTGGGCTAGGGAAGGAGCACAGACTCCCGCTACTCAGGCTTCGGAGCAGGCGGCTCCCTAGTATCAGACTCTAGCAGCCCCGCCAGTTGGGGTAGTTCAGCCGTTTGTTGCGGCACCAGCCGGTGATAGGCCTTCTATGTCTTCTAAGGCTTTGTTGAGGTTGGATAAGTTTACCAAGCTCTTTCCGGTTCATTTTAGTAGTGCACCTTCTGAAGACCCACAGGATTATCCAGACCGCTGCCATGAGGTTTTGCGAAATATGGGTAAAGTTGAGACCAATGGGGTCGATTTTGCTTTGTTTCAGATGACTGGTTCCGCCAAGAGATGATGGAGATATTATATGTTGACTAGACCAGCTGGTTCTCCTGTAGTTACCTGGGATCAGTTTTCATAGCTATTTCTAGAGAAATTCATTCCTGTCACTCTGAAAGAGGATTACCGCAGGCAGTTTGAGCGTCTTCAGCATGGTAGTATGACTGCTACCCAGTACGAGACTCGATTTGTGGACCTAGCTCTCCATGCCATTAGCTTGCTCCCTACTAAAAGAGAGATAATAAGTGGGGATTTTGACTATTTATTAGTGTATTTTGCTTTTATTTTAGTCAAAAAGAATTTAATTGTGTTCCCGAAAATTAATGAAATGTGCTTAATTGCAGGAATATTGGAAGATGAACTCCCAAGATGAAATCCAACTCAAGAAGGAGTAATCTGAACTCAAGGACATAAAAGGCACAAAAGCTCAGAAGTGCAGACCGCAGAATATCATCTACATCCGCAGGTTGTGAAGGAAAAGCCATCAGAGATTGGTACAAAGCGCGGTCCGCACTTGACATGTACGACAGCAAAAGCTGAGCCAGGAGCAAAGTTCAAAGAATATGCATTACAAGTCTCTCAAAAGTGCGAACCACACAAGAATTGTGGGGCCGCAGATGCAAAAGTGCGGACCGTAGAAGTGCAAGATGCGGCCGTAGTTACAAATCTGCGGACTGCAGAAAGAGTGCAGTGCGGTCGCAGATCAGAATTATGCGGCCGAAGAACTTCCAATCCTGACAAGTTGAAGAAATGCGGACCGCACATGAAATTGTGCGGCCGCAGAACGTCCCAAAGGGCATTTTTGTTTGAAATTTCCAGCCCTATATAAATAGACGAGTTTCACATTTTAGGTCAATTTTTGACATCAGCTGCTACATTAGCCGTTTCCTTTTACTCTTTTTAGTAGTTTTTCATATTTTGAGCTATTTTAATTTAGATTTTATCATTTTAATCTTGCAATATGAGTTTTATCATTTCTTCTTCTATTTCTTTCATTTTAAGCATGAGTAGCTAGATTTCACTAGGGTTGTGACCCAACCCTAATGTGTAAACTTAATGAGTGTTTAATTTAATGCTTGTTTATGGTTGGGTGTTTATTATTTAGCCTTGTTCTTGCTTTTATTTGTGGAATTAATGGTTGCAAGTATTAGTTTATGCCTATTTGACTTGGACTACTTGAGAAAGAGAGAATTAGTCTAGGAAAACTTGGCTAACAAGAAATTGGGTCAATCGCGAGATTGATAATCCCAATTAAAGGGTTCAACCTAGAGATAGTAATAACTCGACTTGGGCTTTTTATCAACCGTTTTATTCACTACCCATTTGGACTTAAGAAGGCCAAATTCGGCAAAATAACTCTCTAACCGAGAGGTATTGAGTGGGTAATTGAGTGTTGATAGCTATAATACACCCCGACCAATAAAACAAGCTTTAATGTTTATATCCCATTAGGAAAACAACTAGGTGAAGGTCATATCCCTTGGCGTTTTACAACATTAAAAATGCAACAAAAACACTCTCCTAATTTTATTTCTCAATTTGCAATCGTAGTTTAAATTTTAAAACAACCAAATTTTGCGGAAGAGTAAATTTAGATATTCAAATTCACACGCTAGATATATACTACTAAGTCCCATCTATAACTCTTGCGGAATTCGACCTCAACTCTTATTGGGTACTACTATTGCATCGACCACATAACCTTGAATTGAGGTGTGAAATTGGACGAGATCAATTTTTGGCGCCGTTGCCGGGGAGCCAAAAAAGCGGTGTTAGCTATATATTTAAGTGTGTTTTGGGAATATGTTCTTTTCCTTCCTTGTTACTAACATGTGAGTTATTGTAGGTGCTATTATGGAAAACAACGAGCTCGAAAATATAGCCTTGAGGGATGTGGACGGTGAGCATGATCAAATGGATGAGGTCCCTCTTGAACCTTAGGCAAATATACGAGGCCGGGAGTCTCAAGACAATGTACCCCCTTCACCCCCACCTCCACCAACGAGCGGCTCCACGCTGGGTGTTTCTAAATGAAGGGTATGCAAGTGCTATAGTCCCTCCCCGTATTAGGGCGAGCAACTTCCAAATAACCAACGTGATGCTCACTTTGCTCGAGCAACGACGGTTCTTCACCGGTGCACCGGGTCAAGATGCATATAAACACTTGAAGGGGTTCGTAGATACGTCTTAGGGGAGGAAACAAACTAATGTCTCCGAGGATGCTTTGAGGCTAAGGCTTTTTCCCTTCTCTCTACGGGGGAAAGCTTTAGATTGGTTGGAACGTTTGCCAAATCATTCCACTCATACTTGGGATGAGCTAGCGGAGAAATTTATTTCTAAGTACTTCTCTCTGTGGCACATGGCTATTCTTCGGGATGGAATTATAGCATTCAAGCAAGAGCCCAATGAACCACTACACGAGATATGGGAAAGGTATAGAACAATGGTGAAAGAGTGCCCCAACGATATGACGGAGAACATGATTCAACAAACTTTCTATCGGGGGATTAATACCACCAACCAATGTGTAGTGAATCAACTTGCCGGTGAGAACTTCATGACTACGCCTTATGCGGAGGTGTGTGATATTTTGGATGAGATGGCAGATACTTCATCGGCGTGGCAATCTAGAGCCAATGTTCCACAAGGTGATTCCAATGTGATTCTTCTTCATAAAGAGTTACATGACCATGGGCAAGTCATATCCAAGTTGCCAACCACCATGAACCAATTGGAAAGGGCTCAACATCAACAAGTTCAAAACCCGAGGTAAGTCAATGCAATGGAGGGAGTAAATATGATGGTGAACAAGAGAAGAACAAGAAGTCCACAAGTGCAACAAAGAGTGGACAATTTTGTGCAAGATGATTAGTGGATTTGATCAGTATGATTCATATAATGATCAAGAAGAAGAGGTCCAATATGTGAACAACTTTCAATGGCAAAGAAAAAACTTGCCTACCCATTATGAGGAATTAGCAATGATCTCGATGGTGGAGAATGCTTCCACATCATTAGTGCCTTACATGAGACCAGTTGATCCTATTGAACGAGCATTGATTGGGGAGGTGGAAAAGAGTAAAGATGGAACAATGGAAGAAATTAAGAAAGTACTGGATATTTCCGGCAATTATGTCTCGGGGTTCAGAAAAGCAGAAGAGTTGGAAAGGCCTGTCACTCTGACCCGTCTCAGGCCATCTGTTGAGAAAGCTCGAAGGCTCGAATCAAGCCAGATTGATAGCAAGAATCTCAGTCGTGCCGCGACATTAAATCAGGCGCTTGTTGGGAGGCAACCCAATTTTTATTATTTTCTTAGTTTAACTTCTTGTTTTCTTCTTTTAGATTAGATAGGGGAATACAATTGATGTATACAATTATTAGATGTAATGTTGTAAGATATACAAGTGATACAAAAAAAAAAGCAGCGGAAATCAGCGCCCAGGCCAGCGCCCAGCGCTGCCTGTGGCGCCCCAGGCAGTGATTTCAAGACCCCCCAGCGCCAGGAAGGGCGCTAGGCGCCGGCTGGGGGGGTGACAGGGAAGTTTTCTGATTTTCTTTTTATTCTTTAATTTTTAACCCATACCCGATAAACCCGACTCACAACCCGTTTTTCACTAACAATAATAACCTTTTTACATCCCCAACCCACCCGTTTTCACCATACACCAACACAAAACAGAAAAACAAATCCCCTTCCTCCCCTCGCTGCCCGCGTACTTCTTCTTCTTCTTCTTCACTAACAAGTTTTCAGCTTTTCAATCTCTCTTATCTCTCTAATCTTCAGGTATGTTACACTTTATCTTCTTCTTCCTCTTCTCTTTTATTTTCTTCAATGTATCTTATTTTGTATGTATCTTCATGTTTCCATCCCCAAAAATCCCCTATATCTTCTCCATCTCTTAACCCTTTCATGGTAGTATGTGTGTACGAAATATTGTTTGATTCTTCTTGTTATCGGAGTAGTAAACTAAAAGTCCCTCTACTCCATCAACTTTAGGAGGGTCACTACACGCCACCATTGTTGAAATTTGCAGCACACACTCTATGCACGCAATATGTTTGTTTAATTGCCTGAATGAGACTTTTTATGCACCGGTGAAGTCTGAGTAACCGACGACACTTTTATAGGCGTTTGAACTAAGTGTGGGGTATTTCGGGGGGGACGTTTACTAGTTGAGGGATAGGAATTTGATGCCGCATATCGTCTTACACCATTACTCTTGGATATGTATGTTGTATAATTGTGTAAAATAGCTTAATGTATGTATATTCTAGCATTAGCATAGAAAGTGCCGAGCTTTTCACCTTTCGTTGTCGTTATCGCTTATTCACGTCGCCATGATCACTATTTATTTTTTACACATGGGGAAGTCTTGAGTACCCATAATTGATATGGCACCACTTGCTTCTATGTTTAGAGTTTAAGTGTGGGGTCCTTTAATGACATTGTACCTACGGTATACGTATTACACTTTGCTCACTTTTCTATTTGCTCGTGTTGCAAGGCATTATGGCCCATGATGCTGCTAAAGGGAAAGGTCTTGGAAAAGCCTCCGCTACTTCGCCGATTCCAAAGAAGCGACGACAGGGAGAGGGCTCCTCAAGATAGTCCAAGGGAAAGTAGGTGGACGAGGGGTCGCAGCGAATTTCATCCAGGCCTCGTCCTCGTTTAGAGTTGGTTAATGATGCTGCGGCGGTTTGGTATCGGAACTTCGTGCCAACTGGGCGCTATGTGTCAGAGATGGGAATCAACACAACTGCTTTAGAAAGGCGGTTCCCCGACATATTCGCCAGATTGCGTATATCTAGGATGGAAAATTTTTTGGATTGCCCGGGGCCCGCCAATCTGAGTTTGGTCCGTGAACTCTATGCTAACTGGAACCATCACAGAGCTACCTCCCAGGTTCGAGGGATAGATGTGCCAATGGGTAGAGAAGCCTTGTGTGATTATCTTGTGGTTGAAAATGCCGATCCACGGAGACTGTAGAGCCTCATTAAGAGTCCTCTATATGAGCTGATCCGGCACACATTGTGTGGCATCGATTCACATGCCAAGTGGCAGAGGAAGCAGGGGAAAATTCATCTCTCTTTGGTGAGGGCAGACTTCAACAACACTGCCAAGGTATGACAGAACTTTGTGCAGGCTAGACTGATGCCTGCCGAACACAGTAGTGACTGCACTCGAGCCAGAGTGTGTCTGATCTTCTCACTCATGACTGGCCGACCTATGAATATCGCGGAGATTATGCTCAACGAAATGGCCCGCACCAGATTCGTGCGGCCGATTCGGCGGTTGTATTTTGGCAACCTTCTGACAAAGTACATGAGGTTCTTGGAAGTGCCTGAATATCCTGGGCACGACGAAGTTGTAGAGGCACCAGCAGGGCTTATGGACATCATTGCTCTCATGGAAACGTCGGCCAAGCTCACCCCCGCGGCTCGATTGGAGCGTGAAGAAAACTTCAACAAATACATGTACAATGCTATCAATTTGCTCATGAGCCGCACCGGCATCACTGACGAAGAGCGCATGCACCTGCGCGATGATCTCTCCAGCGCGTCTAAACAAATGTTAGGGATTGCCCCTGGCAGCCCTGTACATTCATCCGAGGACGCCAACACAGTGCAGGGCTCGGATACCGAGGGGGATGATGATGATGGAGCAACCGGGGCAATGGCGATGGTGCCTTTTGAGCTGGATTCCGAGGAGACCGGCATGGACTGACAGGGAGTTTCTTCTCACCCTACTGTGTTTTTCATATTTTAAATGCAATCGAAGCCTATGCATTATTTAAGTGTGGGGTGGGGGAACGTATGTTGTGAAAAAATTGTGTGTTGTGATTTCAGATTATGTATTTTGCTAGTTTTAATTTGTTAGTTTTAATTTATTTCTTTTAGTGTATTATGATTAGCATTGTTGCTCTCTTAATAGTTTGTTTGTTATAATTAAAAACAAAAAACAAAAAAAAAGCAGAAAAAAAAGATATATATATATTTCAGATTTTTTCCGACGATGGATCTTTTTCTTGAGGGATAAAATTTGATTAAAAACAACAAAAAGATTTTGTTTAATTTATAGGATAGTTAGGTACTATTCCTTGGTTTTTCTTAAGGCACCGGTTCTTTTCCAAGGAAGTAGCTCGAACCGGGCAATTTAATTTTTTTTAGGACTAGTGTAGAAAGAACTGAGTTATATAGTAATACTTCTTGACATAGTTGGTGCTAGTACAATAGGCTATGACACATGATCTAGTTTCCCGTTTAGTTGAATTGTAAGCCTAAGAAAACAAGAAAACCGCCCAATTTGTGACACCCCTTCTCAGTTGTTGACTTGTATACCATAGAGTGTAATTACTGCTTAATTGTCTCAATTATGTATGCTTGCTTGACTTGAAATCTGAATAGAACCATCATTATTGAGTCATGTGCATTGTCTGAGTGAGGTTTTCGATTCTCTATGATATCCTGTATAGTCTAGAACTTGCCCCGTGTCTTAATTGAAGCGAAATTGTAAGTTGGGCTAATCTAAGAGATGATATAGGCATTTTCTTGTTTGATTATGGATGTGCTTGTCACATCAACTATAAAACTGTCCGTTGCTAGCCCCTTTGAGCCTATAGGCCTTTTTCTTTGGTACCTACATTACAAGCCATTCCCTTATTTTGTTCTTGAATTAGACTTATTTGAAGCTTTACCTCCTAAGGCATTTAGTCGCTAAAAGAAGTAAGGGTAGACTTTGGGGATTGTCTTGATTATGAGTGGAACCGTGAAAGGACCTGTCGGTGCAATGAAGCTGAAATTAAGAATCACTAGCTGATGAGTATTTGTATGGAGCGTGAAAAGAAAAAAAAAGAAAAAGGAAAAAAAAACGAAAAAGAGAAAAAAGAAAGAAAATGTTAGTGAAATATATATAGAAAACACCTCCTATTGATTTGTGCTAGTGAGATGATAGAAGTGCTGAATTGAAAAAGGAAGGCTGTGTATATGAGACAAGTTTAGTAATTGAAAAAGAAAAGTGCTCGAATTATGATTGTAGTGTATTAAGTGCTTAGGAGGACTAGCCACTAGTACCAGATATATCCTACCCGTCCCCTAGCCTACATTACAACCTTAAAAGTCCTAGTTGATCTTAGATTTGACTAACTGAATTAGTAGAAATCTACACTACGGGCAAGCTTATGGTACTATTACAGGAAGCATATGAGTTCTTTGTGAGAGTAAGGGCATTTGGTTCAACCTTGTGTGATATTATGCATCTATGTTCACTCTTCGGGATTATGGTAAGGGCACATGATTTCATGAGCGATTGGTAATGTTGTAAATTATCTTGTTAGGTAAGTATATATATTGAGATTGCTTAATGGTTGCGAGTCGGCTCTTGAGGTTGGGTGATGACATTTGTGTTGTTGGATGATATTGAAGTATTGTACTTAAGTAGACTTTACGGGAAGTATATGGATTCATTCTGTGTTCATGCTTACCTGCTAGTGTTGATTGTGTTCAAAAGTATGATTTGATTGAAAAGTCGAATGCTTCGTGATGATATTAAGTGTATGTAGTTGGGAAGTTGGTATATAATCCCATTGCTCGAGGGCGAGCAAGAGCCTAAGTGTGGGGTGTTGATGTTTGGTGTAAAAGATATATATTTCTATGTAAATCACCTCATGTTTGGCTTTTGTTTTATGAAATTGGGATGTTAATTGCTTCGATTCATGTTAAATTAAAGTGTTTTTATGTGTAGGAATTAGTCGGGAGAAATTGGGGGCAAAACGAGCAAGAATTAAGCCAAAGCGAGACAATAGCGGACAAAGGGGCATTGGGCGCCACAGGCAGCGCCTGGCGCCACATGTGGCGCTGGAGGCAGAGAGTCAGAGAAAGAGCACTGGACGCAGCGCCCTGGGGGGCGCCTGGCGCCAGCCAGGGCACCGACGTCGGAAAGTTGTCCTATTTCGTCTAGAAGTCTACTATTTTCGACCCTACCCCTTCCCAACAGCTATATAAACACATCCAATCCCAAGAGGGTCAGATAGAACGTGATTGGGGAGGCAAAAACACCACGGAACATCGCACGGAAGCATCGATCTTCAGTCTTCATCTCTTTATAGTATTTTTATAGTTTATTCAATACTTTATATTTTGAGTGATTCAAACATGAGTGGCTAGTCACCCCTTGTTCTAGGGTTGTGATTAGCCATGAATATTGTGATTCGAAGTTAACGATTTCTTGATTATAATTCATGATTATATGGTTGTTTCTTCAATTCTATTCTTAATTGCTTAATTATTTGGCCATCAATTAGGTTCTATCAACTATCTATGCTATGTTTGGGAAAACTATGTTTAGATTAGAGAAGAATTGAAGAAAGAATGTTCTTAACCTTTTAAGGGGGGCAGATTCGTGGTTAGGATAGGAATATACTTAATCACCATGCTTAATTGAATATCGTGTTTTATTGCGTTCTTGATAGATTAATTTCATAGGAATATAGGTGTTAATTTTATTAAGAATAGGCGAATAGTACTTCGGAAGAAGGCTATGAGAACATTTATCGATTAATTAACAACCATACGTGAATTATATGAACAGGAAGTTAATTAGAACACAATAGGATTGGTAAAATAATCACAACCCTGGAATATTTGTCCCCATTGATTAACAATACTTAATTTGTTCTTTGATAATACTAAGTATAAATTAGAGCTGTAGTTTAGAATAATTCATCTATCAAATTCGAATTTTACTTGCTTAAATAACAATATTAGTCTGTTAGTAAGTAGTTGAATTAAGTCCCTGTGGGTACGATAACCTGGACTTACAATCCTATATTACTTGTCGACCGCGTATACTTGCGTGTGCATAAGGGAGCAACAGAAGACTACCTTGAAGTCTTCATGGATNCTTTCTCTGTAACAGTGTAATTGACTTGGGCATCATTCATGGTCTTACTAGCATAGTAGACTGGATGAAAAATCTTGTTGATACGTTGCCCCAAAACTGCTCCAACCGCTACATCAATAGCATCGCACATGAGCTCAAAAGGAATACTCTAATTAGGAGCAGTGATAATGGGAGTGGTTGTCAAGAACTTTAACAATTAAAATGCTCTCATGCAATCATCATTGAAGTTAAATTTAGCATCTTCTCCAAGAGCTTGCACAATGGGTTTACCACTTTAGAAAAATCCTTTATGAAAGGCCGGTAGAACCCCGTGTGACCCAAGAAACTTCTCACACCTTTCACTGATATTGGAGGTGGAAGTTTAGAAATCACCCATATCTTCGCCTTGTCGACCTTATACCATTCTTTGAAACTTTGTGGCCAAGGACAATGCCTTTCTCGACCATGAAATGGCAATTCATCCAATTTAACACCAAGTTTATTTCTTCAAACCATGCCAATACTTTATAAAAATTTGCCAAGAAAGCATGTTCTTAACCTTTTAAGGGTGGCAGTTCGTGGTTAGGATAGGAATATACTTAATCACCATGCTTAATTGAATATCGTGTTTTATTGCGTTCTTGATAGATTAATTCCATAGGAATATAGGTGTTAATTTTATTAAGAATAGGCGAATAGTACTTCGGAAGACGGCTATGAGAACATTTATCGATTAATTAACAACCATACGTGAATTATATGAACGGGAAGTTAATTGGAACACAATAGAATTGGTAAAATAATCACAATCCTGAAATATTTGTCCCCATTGATTAACAATACTTAATTTGTTCTTTGATAATACTAAGTATAAATTAGAGCTGTAGTTTAGAATAATTCATCTATCAAATTCGAATTTTACTTGCTTAAATAACAATATTAGTCTGTTAGTAAGTAGTTGAATTAAGTCCCTGTGGGTACGATAACCTGGACTTACAATCCTATATTACTTGTCGACCGCGTATACTTGCGTGTGCATTAGGGAGCAACAGAAGACTACCTTGAAGTCTTCATGGATGATTTCTCGGTAGTCGGGAATTCCTTTGATGCTTTCTTGGCAAATTTTTATAAAGTATTGGCATGGTTTGAAGAAATAAACTTGGTGTTAAATTGGATGAATTGCCATTTCATGGTCGAGAAAGGCATTGTCCTTGGCCACAAAGTTTCAAAGAATGGTATAAGGTCGACAAGGCGAAGATATGGGTGATTTCTAAACTTCCACCTCCAATATCAGTGAAAGGTGTGAGAAGTTTCTTGGGTCACACGGGGTTCTACCGGCCTTTCATAAAGGATTTTTCTAAAGTGGTAAACCCATTGTGCAAGCTCTTGGAGAAGATGCTAAATTTAACTTCAATGATGATTGCATGAGAGCATTTTAATTGTTAAAGTTCTTGACAACCACTCCCATTATCACTGCTCCTAATTAGAGTATTCCTTTTGAGCTCATGTGCGATGCTATTGATGTAGCGGTTGGAGCAGTTTTGGGGCAACGTATCAACAAGATTTTTCATCCAGTCTACTATGCTAGTAAGACCATGAATGATGCCCAAGTCAATTACACTGTTACAGAGAAAGAGCTCCTTGCCATTGTGTTTGCAATTGAGAAGTTCCGCCCGTACTTGATGGGTGCAAAATTTATTGTTTATAAGGATCATGCGGCACTTCGCTATCTTATGAGCAGGAAAGATTCCAAATCTCGATTGATGAGATGGGTTCTTTTGTTGCAAGAGTTTGATATTCCAAAGCTCAGACCACTTGTCTCGTTTGGAGGAGGAGGGGAGGCCGCATGATGGCCTTGAAATCAGTGACTCCTTCCCGACGAGCAACTATTGGCTATTTCAATGAAGGAGGTGCCATGGTTAAGGGATCTAGCAAACTTCCTTGTGTGTGGAATAATCTCGGATTAGTTCTATTCAAATCAAAGGAAGAAGCTCATACGGGATTGTCAAGATTATTATTGGGACAAGCCATACCTTTTCCGTATTTGCACAGATGGGGTAATTAGAAGATGTGTACCGGACAAAGAGCAAAATGTTATTCTTAAGGCTTGCCATTCTTCGCCTTATAGTGGTCACCATGGCGGAGCAAGAACGACGGCCAAAGTGCTAAGTTGCGATTTCTATTGGCCCACTCTTTACAAAGATGCAAGTGATATGGTGAAATAATGTGATGAATGCCAAAGGGCCAGTGGAATATCGAAGAAGAATGAAATGCCTCTCACTACCATTTTGGAGATTGATATCTTTGATGTGTAGGGTATTGACTTCATGGGTCCTTTTGTGAGTTCTTGTGCAAACACCTACATCTTGATCGCGGTTGATTATGCGTCTAAATGGGTTGAGGCCATTGCTCTGCCCAACAATGAAGCAAGAAGTGTGGTGGTGTTGTTGAAGAAGAATATTTTCACAAGATTTGGTACTCCGCGGGCTATCATAAGCGAAGGGGGGTTGCATTTTTGCAACAAGGTTTTTGACACTTTTCTTAGCAAGTATGGTGTCACTCATAAAGTTATGACTCCCTATCATCCACAAGCTAGCAGTCAAGTGGAAGTCTCCAACCGGGAGATAAAGAGTATCTTGTCTAAAACAGTGAATGCTAACCGGACAGCTTGGTCAAAGAAGCTTGATGATGCATTATGGGCTTATCAAACTACTTATAAAACTCCTATTGGGATGTCTCCATACCGCTTGGTGTTTGGCAAAGCTTGTCATCTTCCGGATGAACTTGAACATAAAGCCATGTGGACTTTAAAGAAGTTGAATCTTGATTGGGATGCAGCCGCTAACTTGCCGGTTGCATGCATATGCAAGTTTGTCCTTGTACAAAGAGAAGATGTACCTTCATGACAAATACATCCGAAACAAGGGGTTCAAGGTGGGCGATCTTGTTTTGTTTCTCAACTCACGATTTAAGATGTATCCCAAAAAGCTGAAATCTAAATGAAGTGGTCCCTTTGAAATTGTGGGTGTGACACCTTTTGGTGCATTGGATTTGAAGAACAAAAATGATGAGGTATTTCGAGTCAATGGTCAACGGTGAAGCATTATTTGGGACGAGTTGATGATGGCCACGTGGTGGCAGTTATTCATTTGAATTGATGGTAATCTGCGTCATGCTGCGACGTTAAATCAGACGCTTCTTGGGAGGCAACCTATGTTTCTTTTTCTTTTTCTTTTCTTCTTTTGTAGGTATGTGTTATTTTTATGCTAACTGGATTTGAAATGTGTTGCAGGAATGAGTGGGCTTTATAGGAACTGTGCTCAGATAATTAGCTAAGTGTGGAAAAAATACGGACCGCATGTGTATTGTGCGGACTGCACAATTGTGGTCACTACAGCAAAAGGGAACTGCGGCCGCACAATTACAGTGCAGATTGCACAAATTGGAAAGGGAAAATGCAAACTCTATGAGGTTTGGTGTATTAGAGAAATGGCCAAAGTGCGGCCGCACATTAAAATCTGCAGTCCGCAGCTAAAATCTGCGATCGCATCATATATTCGGCGGACCGTAGATCAGAGAGAGCTTTTGAGCCTCCAGGTAAAAGAGTGTGGACCACAAAAGGAATTATGTGGCCGCACTCATCCCGTGTCCCTGCAATATGATTGCCAAGTATAAATAGTAACCTTAGGGGCTACTGTACATTTTTCCCCTCTCCGAGCACTTAAAATTCTAAAATATTGAAATCGCTTGTTCAATCATCTGCCATACTCAATCCACATCTGTGTTCACTCATTCGCACTACATCATATCTGGTATTCTTCAATTACTCATAGAATTCTTCAATTTTTAGTTTAATTTTACAATTTGTTAGGTAGCTTTAGGCCATTTGTCAATAGATTTCAATTTTACAACCACGTGGGGTTTAAACTGTGTTGGGTCAACTGATAATTGCTCTATGGGGAATGGGCGAATTGATTTTCATGCTTAATTGTTAATACCATGTCGAATTTGTGTAAAAATTGAACAACCCTAGAAAGTCTGCGAGTAATTGATTGAAATCTGCGGCGCACAAGAAATTGTGCGGTCCGCAGAGGTTGAGATTAGAGTTCTGTAGTTGAGGCTGATTCTACGGCCGCACTTGAAATTGTGCGGACCGTAGAAATCCCATTGCGGCAGTAGAAAAGTGAGTGCGGTGGCAAAACAACCCGATCTCTGTCTTCAGAGAGTTGACATGTTAATGAGTCTGATGTGCGGCAGCAATGATGAAAGTTCGGACCGCAATCCAAATTTGCGGTTGCAATAATAATTGTGCGGACCGTAGATCCAGTTCTGCGGCTGGAAAATCAAATTATGCGGTCCGCACAGCCCAGCGTGCAGCCGCACATCCCCACCCTGCAAGCATGTTCTACACTGTGTGTTTACTGTCTTTGCAATTGAATTACAACTGACTGCTGCTGTTTCCTGTTTCAGAAAATGGTTAGATCTTGAGGCCGTGGATATACGTCCAAGGGGAGGGGTGAATCTTCTAGAGGTCGAGGCAAATGTACTTTACCCCTCGCCCTCTAAAAGATAATAACCAAGAAAGCTACAGCCGGACGAAGAAGAAATCTAGAACTCTCCGAATCTAGTACATATGCCCCATCTTGGGAAGCATCGGAGGAAGAATCAGTTCAAGAGCAGCCGACTGTCCAATCACATAAACCGGGAAGGTATCAACTCCGGGACGAGCCTTCTTCCTCACATAGCACCTCCGAGGGTTCGGAGAGTGCCAGTCAGGCTTCGAAGCCCTCTTCTACACCTGTCCCTGAGGCATCAGCAGCTACTGTTGATGATATTTTGGATGATGGTCGAGGGAGTGATACAACAGTTGCCGGCCTTGAGAGGTCAAAGCAGAAAGAGGTCTGGGAGGATCGTTTCGTCAATCCAGCTACCTTCACCAACTTCCATGGGTGGTGGCCGGTGAGATTGCTCACTCTTGAGCGACAGTTCCTAATTAAAATCTTGACAAGTATAATCTAGCAGTATTGAGATAGTTCCGATAGCGGAAGGGGTGGATGTAGTTCACCCAGACTATTGTGGATGCCAAGGAGTATTTGGTCCGAGAGTTCTACGTTAATGTGGCGCACATAAAGAAAGGAACCAAAGTGAAAAAGTGAGGTATCTGAAGGTGAGATTTGACCAACACACACTGAACTCCTATTTGGGGTATGAGGATGCTGACCCGACACAGTACTTGGAGAAGCTGGCGATGGGTGATGCAGCTAGCCCATGGCTTGCTGAGATTCTTGATGCCCCGGGGCCACCTCCACCATGGATCACAGCAGAGGTTCCTATTCAGCGGAACACCCTAAACTTCGAGGCGAAGGGATGGAAGGCCTTCGTATGCAGCAAACTAGACCCGTGCCAGAATGAAGCAACCTCCCTATTTCGCAGGAAGTTCTAGTCGCCTCCACTATGGCCGGGTACCCGATCAATGTGGGTGCCATGATGTCGGCCAACATGTCTGTGGTCGCCACGCAAGCTAATACTTCCTACCCATATCCCAACATTATCACTGAGTACCTTATGGATGCACGGGTGGAGCCGAGAGATATTGACACGAAGGTTCGGGCCAACAAGACTTTCTCTTGGTATTCTCTGATGGAGGCACACAACCCGAATAAAAAGGGTCAGCCGACTACTACCGTACATCAGCAATCGATTTATAGCTGCGGAGTCAGCAGATATGCCTTCCACTTCAGTAGAGACTTCCACCAATGCAGCTGCCATGCCTCCACCTTCAGCCTCAGTGCCTCCTATCTCGGCTTTGAAGCTGATGAATATGCCCTCTGCTCCACTTTCTGCGCTGCGAGTCTCGTAGACACTGGCGAGCCTCAACAACTAGATGCAGATAGCTACTGCAAAACTGTATGACATATCCGGTCATGTTGTAGTACAGTTATCTATTCTGGCACCACAGATTCCCATCACAGTTAAAGAAACCTTGAAGAAGATCCTGGAAAATCATAACACTATTATGGCCACTCTAGTACAGCAAGTGGCAGTGATCGAAGAGTTAGGTTAAGAGGTAAAGAAGATGAGAAAGCGGCAGGCCTCTAAGAAGTCAGTGGACGAGCTTCGGAGCAAGGTTACCAAGCTTGCAGCAGCTAGAGATATTCCATTTGATATGCTGATAGACCCGCACCACCCAAGCCAAGATCCTACAGCACCTACAACACCAGCTGGCTAGTCTAAGGAGCTAAACACTGCGACTGACACTGCCAACGCAGTACGTCAGATGTTCACCAACCGAACCACTCCCGGCCTTAAGGATTATCATATCCAATTGGATGAGACTGAGGTCGGTGGCACTGCTGGGGACCCAGAAATGGCCACAGAGCCATAGGGAGTTCTCTTCACTCTCACCCTTGTTTTACTTTTATTTTGTTAAGCATTGGGGACAATGCTTATTTTTATT
>MCJB01036715.1:67845-88628 GCA_002018475.1 Nicotiana obtusifolia
GGGGGGGGGGGGATGGAGTTTCTTTGACACATTTTGATGGTTATGTATGTTGATAACTATGAGACATTTGGCCTGTAATTGACTTATTACTATTTTCTTCTTCTTTCTCATTATGTATATATATTCTCTCTTATCTCTGATTAAGTATATTCATTACGCTTTCAGTAGTTTGCTTTGTAGCTTCTTTATCTTTATATTTTTTTCTTTTTGAATTAATAGCTTCATTTTTTATATTAATAGCTTCTTTCAATGTTTTAGTGGATAATAAGCCTTTGATTTTCTTAATGGCATGGTTCTTTCCGAAGGTAGTTTTGTGTGAACAAGTGACTCTTCCCAACGATGGATGGCGTGACAACCTTCTTATGGGATTGAGTCCGTTTTTGGTGTTTAGGTTATAATAGTAGTAGTAATGAATTAAACGACCTAATTGAGTCATGCTCGAAGAGTCAAATATGCTTCACTTGGTACCAACACACTTAACTACGTACTTATGGTTTAAAACATGATTTTTGGAACGAAATAGCTCTAGTTATTGACCTTGTGACACTTGTGTTGACTTAGGCAATCATCGAGTGGTTTAATTGAACCATAGTGATTTTCAATCTTGAATATGGTCGTGGTGGGCCCTCGACTCTATTCTCTTTAACAATCCAGCTCCGTGAGAGGTGAGATGTTTTTGTTGTAAGTCTAAGTACCCATGCGAATGGTCTAGAACTTGCCCCAAATGTGTTTCTCGGCGAAATTTTAAGTTTTGTTTGGCTTGAAAAGTGATTGTAGGTTCTCTTTGACCCGCTTAAAGTTTTCCATTGCCCACAATGTTGTTTTCCCTAGTCAATCCATTTGAGCCTTGAACCTTTCTCATTTGATAACCATGTTATAAGCCTTTACCCATTTTGTAGTGACCCTCTCTTGGCACCCGAGCTTTCCTTAACACTCTTGTGAAACAATTGGCTAAAAATGTAAGTTTGGGGGAAAGACGAGGAACTAGAAAGAGGTATCAAGGCACAAAAAGAGAAAAGAAATGAAGAGAAGGAAAGGCAAGAAAAGGAAAGAACAAAAAGAAAAATGCGAAAAGAAAGTGAATAAGTTGAAGAGTTGAAGGGACTCAAAGAAAAGTAATGATACAAAGCTTGGAGAAATCAAAGAGGGAAAAAATGAATCATGATCAAGAAAGAGTGATGTTAAGTCTCTCTAGTTCCCCCAAGGAAAATAAAATGCCTCAAAGAGTTGGCAAAGAATGAGCCTAGAAAAGAAAATGGAGTGCTTAAATCATAGCATATCCAGCCTTATTCCAAAAGGCTTCATTGCATTCCGAAAAAGCCCTGCGTCATTTCAAGCCGATTGAGCTTACATTAGTGGTGATCTACATGAGGGTCAAGCCTATGATACTTAAAGTCGTACTTGCGATATTCTTTTGAGAGAGATGAGTGAACCTTTCACAAATCTTTGGATTGAGTGCTAAATTCTTAAGCGAGAGAGGAAAACGGAGAGTAGAGGACGGGGAGTTTGGGATCCACAGTGACCTACATGAAAGAGCGAGCTTCCTTGATGAATAAAGTCAACTCTTGATGCTCAAGTGTCACATTAGAACTATTTGCGCATGAAAGTTTAACTTGTTGCCTTGTTGATAATTCATAAGTGGTGTGGGTAATTGTTGGTCCCTATTAATGTGAGAATGACTCACTTTTGATTAGCTGGAATGGCTCTTAACTTGTGAAGGTGGGAACTACTTTATTTGCTTGAGGACGAGCAAAAACTTACGTTTGGGGGAGTGGATAAGTGGGGATTTTGACTACTTATTAGCACTTTTTAGCTTTTGTTTTAGTCCAAAAGAATTTAATTATGTTCCCGAAAACTAATGAAATGTGCTTAATTGCAGGAATATTGGAAGATGAACTCCCAAGATGAAATCCAACTCAAGAAGGAGTAATCTGAACTCAAGGACATAAAAGGCACAAAAGCTCAGAAGTGCGGACCGCAGAATATCATATGCGGCCGCAGGTTATGAAGGAAAAGCCATCAGAGTTTGGTGCAAAGTGCAATCAGTACATAAATTGTGCGGCCACAAAATCTGGGCCAGGAGCAAAGTTCAGAGAATATGCATTCCAAGTCTCCCAGAAGTGCAGACCGCATAAAAATTATGCGGCCGAAGAGCTATGCGGCCGTAGATGCAAAAGTGCGATGCGCCGTAATTACAAATTTGCGGACCGTAGAAAGAGTATAGTGCGGCCACAGATCAGAATTATGCGGCCGGCAGAACTTCCAATCCTGACAAGTTGAAGTAAAGTGAGGACCGCACATGGAATTCTGCAGCAGCAGAACCTCCCAAAGGGCATTTTGTCAAAAATTTCTAGCCCTATATAAATAGACAAGTTTCACATTTTTAGGTCAACTTTTGACATCAGCTGCTACAGTAGCCATCTCCTTTTACTCTTTTAGTAGTTTTTCATATTTTGAGCTATTTTAACTTAGATTTTGTCATTTTAATCTCGTAATATGAGTTTAATTATCATTTCTTCTTCTATTTTCTTCATTTTAAGCATGAGTAGCTAGATTTTCACTAGGGTTGTGACCCAACCCGTGTTCTTTCTTTTATTTGTGGAATTAATGGTTGCAAACATTAGTTTATGCCTATTTGACTTGGTCCCTATTTGAGAAAGAGAGACTTAGTCTAGGAAAACTTGGCTAACAAGAAATTGGGTCAATCGAGAGATTGATAATCCCAATTAAAGGTTTCAACCTAGAGATAGTAATAACCGGACTTGAGCCTTTTATCAATCGTTTTGTTTAATATCCATTTGTAATTGAGAAGGCCAAATTGGGCAAAGTCACTCTCTGACAGAGAGGTATTAAATGGGTAATTGAGTGTTGATAGCTATAATACACCCCGACCAATAAAACAAGCTTTAAAGTTGATATCCCATTAGCCAAACACCAAGGTGAAGGTCATAGCCCTAGACTTTTTACAACATTTGAAAAACAACACAAACACTCTCCTAGTTTTATTTCACAATTTGCAATCGTAATTTAAATTAGACTTTAAAACAACCAAATTTTGCGGAAGAGTAAATATAGATATTTAAATTCACACGCTACGACATATACTACTAACTCCCATATATAGCTCCCGGCGGAATTCGACCCCGGCTCTTGTTGGGTACTACTATTGCATCGACGTTTTCATAACCTTGAATTGAGGTATGAAATTGGACGAGATCAGGAAAGAGTGAGGAGATTCATTGATGGGATCACTTTCACTATCAGGCTACAGATGGCCAAGTTGACTGGAGATGATATTACTTTTCCGAGAGCCATATATATTTCCAAACGGATCGAGATGGTTCGTGTTCAGGAGTAAGGGCCGGTGATTGATAAGAGGACTCGTTATTCCGGTAGTTTCAGTGGTGCCTCATTTGGAGGCAGGGGTACTTTTGGTAGGGGCTCTCCTCCAAGGCCATTTCAGCCAGCGCTTCAGGCATCTTAAAATGCTTCATGGAGTCGTGGTCCTTATGTGCCTCATTCTGGGCAGCCAGCCTACTGTGCACCATCAGCTCGCGCCTCCTATTCAAAGCTATCACCGTGGTTATCTGGCTCGTTCGGGTCAGCTTCAGCTTCTACAGCCACAACAGCAGGATGAGTGTTTTGAATGTGGAGGTACTAGTCACATCAGGAGTTTCGATCCGAGATTGTTGGGCGGCATGCCACAGTAGATTTCTCGTGCCATGGTTCCAGCACCGGTTGCTCCACCGCCCGCTCAGCTAGCTAGAGGCAGGGGTCAGGCAGCCAGAGGTGGAGGTCAGGCTGTCGCACCTCTTTTTTCTTACAAAGCGGGTTTCGACATCTGACAACTCTTTTAAATGGGTGTTAAAAGAGAAGAGTCGCCAACTAATAATTTTTTAAGGTGTGTTAGGGCACCTATTTTCAAATTACTCTATTAGACTAGTCCGTGTTATCAAAGATCGGGTAAGGGCTCAAATTACCTCGAAGAGAAGGTGTTAGGCATTCTTCAAGGTGTGGGTCCTGGTCAAAGTTTACGCTATGTGACGATATAATTAAGCTAGGTGATCATATAGGTGAGGAATGATGTGGAAGTTGAAAGTTCTATTATAACATAAACCAGTGCAAGGAAAAATAACATAAGAATTAAACTATATGAATAATCGGTACAAGTCTTAAAAATCACAAGGAGTACAACTCCGTTGATCTATGACTAAGTGTGAACAACAAGCATATAAAAGAAGGGGGGTAGGGGGGAGGGTCCTAAGTTTTTTAGCCTAAAGGATCACCCCGTGCAACATAAATAATACTTCGCACCTCCCTTAGGGTAGGGGTTGCTCATATTATTCAGTGGGCATAGAATATCTATCACGCTCCGACCTCGGGGAGCGCGACTAGTGCTCAACAGAGTTACCCTGGTCGAGCAAGCCTGCACAGTGCCGGCTACCCAATTCACCCACATATAAAGAGAAGAACGCATTTCATTAATTAGTCAGTAAGACGTCGTGTGAATAACACCATTTCATTTTCGTTAATTAGGTCATTAATAAGTCTTCAAAATAGTACATTGTAAAATCATAGTTAAAGTGGAACAGATGATACAATTAAAACATTTTTAGTTTAACTTCCCCAAAACAGGTACAACCCATACTATGTCTACGGAGGCTCTAACAGGAACAAAAAAGTTTTATGACAGTGCCGGCAACAAGGCCCCGGCTATACCTCAAAATGCTATGTACAAAGGATAGAAGATATAGGACGCCGAAATGAAGTGGGGCTCACCAAATCAGCTAAGAAGAGGGTGTGCTGCTATCACTGATCAATACCATCTGCTGTGGAACCACCTGCATCCATTAAAGATGCAGCGCCCCCGACAAAAGGGACGTTAGTACATATAAAATAGTACTAGTATGTAAAACTAAACACCCTCTCAATAAAATGATTAACAGTAAACGGAGAATAAAACATGATATCAATAAGAGACTCAAACGGTATTAAAGTGTCAAATTAGGGGAAACGTAAATTTCAAGTAGGTTTCGGTAATTTATGTTTGGAGATCTTTAGCACCGATACATCACCGTGTTTTAGCACGGAGTCCGATCTCAGCCCGACCGGCTAAGCTGTCTCACCCCGAGATTTACACTCATAATACCACCATGTGCACGACATGGCATCCGATCTCAGCCCGATCGGGTAAGTCGTCTCACCACAATGTCGTATGGATCGACATCACATCACATCTCGCTAGCAATAATCTCATCCCATTTAAGGGGAAAACATCTCAACACACCAATCTCATCCCATAAAAGGGAAAATAGTGTCATCACATTAACACGAGGATTTACCCCTCCATCACTCCTATACAGGCACGTGTAGTTTCGGGGTTAGGTTGTTCCGACCTACCCTTTCTCGATGGCTACACGATACTCCCAAGGAATTTATTATTAAAAGTATTTACCACTCAATTCATATTCTTTTACATGTCATTTATTTAATTGGAATTATTGGCCATAACGCAATATCATTCTTGGCACATTGGCCTACTTCATAATTCAAGCTCACTATTCCATTTTCAATCATTATCATGGATAATCAACAATAAGGCCTTTCAAATTAATACTATAATCACATACTTGAGCAAATTAGGGTCTTAGGCAAATGTGATCTCTTATACTATTTGATGTGATCGCTTTCATATGGACTTGACTAGAAGTCACAATATTTTAATACATACTCATACTTCAAATACTCTCTCAAAGAATAGCACAATATGGTAATAACATTCCGGAACACATTTTTAACATATTCATATATGTACATTAGTCGACGCTACACTTATTCAATAAAGTCTATTCATAATAGACGACTCGGGACTTACAAGATCATCGCGGGAATTCAATTCTAAGAAAGAAGTTTAGCCAACATACCTTGCCTCGCGCCTTTTAATTTACTAAAATATTTCGAAGATCCTAGTCACTTCAATTTATTTACAGATATCGCAAAATTTAACACAAATTAGCAACTGAGTTCATAATTCTAGCTCACTTGAGCATTTTACCAAACACTAGGCGTGCATTAATGGTTTAAGGTCTTTCTATGGTGGATTCTCCCCACTACCCTAGATGGTACATGCATGTAAAATAAACAACTCCCACACCCAAGAATTACTTTACTAATTACCAAATTTTAGTTAAATTCTGAAATTAAGGGTTAGGGTGTAGAATCTTACCTTTTGGTTGAAGACCTTGTGAGTTACCCTAGAGAAATCTTCAAGGTTTGAACAACGATTGATGAACAAATGACTTAGAACTCCCTTTCTCACTCTAGACCACATTCCTCTCTCTCTAAAATGTGAGTCTGAACCTTCTAAAATGATCGCTAACATTGTTTTCTAAGAATGGGTCGGTTTTATAAAAATAGAAAAATGAAGCTTTGAAACACGATATGCGGTCGCATTTGCGACCGCATAATGCTTCTGCTGTCCGCAAAATGGGCCGCAAAATGGCCCTCTGAAACTGAACAAATTGCCCCACTCTGCGTCCATTATGTGGTCCGCAGACCTGTTCTGCGGTCGCATAATTTGCCGCATAACCTCCCTCCGAAAAAGTTTCATGCTGGTTCTATGGTAGATGTGCGGCCCGTGAAATGGTTTTGCGATCACATAGTGACGCACAATACCACCCAAACTTTACCCAGTTTTCTGCTTCATTCTGCGGCCCGCAGAGTGATTCTGCGGCCGCATAGTGAGCCGCAGAAATGCCTTCTTGAGCCAAAAATATTTCTTTACTACCCAGCGTACTGTCCAACACAAAAAGTCCATACCACAAAGCCCCAGGTTATTAGGAAAAATTTATGGGGCCTTACACTATCATCTCCTGCTACCCAAATACTATGTTAAAGTTGTTTAACTAAAGCGCTCTAATTCATTTATTAACTGTGTCCTATGCGTGCATTACCCTTCCCATGCCCATGGTCCGGGAGGCTTTTGACCTACTAGTATGTGGTTCTAGAGTCTTCTTAGGATGCACAAATAATAAAAGTAGCGCACACACAAAAACATGTAGGACTACACATAAATGCAAGTAAAGGCTCAAGTTAGCCTCCACACGTAAGCAGCAAATTGCACGCAGGTAGTAGGCAGTTTTTAGATGCATTAGAAATTAAATCATATAAGCATGATTTCCATGTGATTCCAATTTCCAAGATTGTACAAGCGGTGCTGCTGCTTTAGACCAACTCGTAGGAAGATTAGAAGCATTACAAGTCCTATAGGCATGATTTCGAATTTTTTCAGCAGTAAGGCAATGAAACGATCTTAGAATTCCAAATTACCAATGCTGATTTTATACACATGCTTTTTAGGCAAGTGACAGTATCCTATAGGCAGGATTTCTAGTAGTTGATGACTGAAATTGATTTTATATACTTTATCCCTATAGGCAAGTTGTCTAAATGTGGCAATGCGCCGAAATAACAAAGCAATTGATTAGTTGATTAAAATCCTATATCATGATATCTAAAGGAGCAGTGTAATAGAAGCAATTGATTAATTATTTTAAAAACCTATAGTCATGGTATCTGGAAGGGTAGCATGCTAAGAGCAATATAAATAATTTATTGATTGTTAAGTGAAACCCTATAGACATGGTACCTTGAGGAACATTAGCAAAACTTACGTTATTGTATCCTATAGGTATGCTGTCTAAATGTGCACAATAGTATACCTGGAAACAAGGAAGAAAATACTCAAGCATGCTTTAAACAATTGAGTGAAGTGTGTGCGAATTTGTAACTACCCGAATCCCAAACTCGGTCGTGATGGCACCTCTCATGAAGACAAGGCCAGCCAATTCGAACCATAACTCATTTTAAGCAGTTGATTTAACAAGAGAACAACACAACACAGTTTAATAGCAGTCATTTATGGAAAAACATAGTGAACCATCCCAATACAGCCTGAAACCGGGGTGTCACAAAGTCATGAGCAACTAATGAAATCCTAATAACAAGATTACTATTACAATATCTCTGGCACAATTGTTTGAAGAAAGTGGAAATAACAATATAAAGAGATACGGCACTGCGGACGCCAACAGTTACCTCGTAGTCTCTGAGTCACTGCTCTGACATCGTAGTCAATGCCTCGGAGCAGAATCAATAACGCCTGAATCTGCACACATGGTGCAGGGAGTAATGTGAGTACTTCCAACTCAGTGAGTAGCACACATAAATAATGACTGAAAGTAAAGGAAACACGTAAAGCACAAGGCAATGCATAATGAAGCAGTAAATCATTATTTGAAAACAATAAATCAGTAAGAAATCATTTAAAAATCTTCCCAGCTCTGGTTACCAGTTGTCATTGTTACCAACTGGAACCTACAGTTGTCATTGTTACCAACTGTAATATTCCTAGGCTCAGTATCAGTCTCACAGCTCTGGTTACCAGTTGTCATTGTTACCAACTGGAACCTACAGTTGTCATTGTTACCAACTGTAATATCTCTAGTTACCAGTTGTCATTGTTACCAACTGGAACCTACAGTTGTCATTGTTACCGACTGTAATATCTCTGGTTACGAGTTGTCATTATTACCAACTGTAACCTAGAGTTGTCATTGTTACCAACTGTAATATCTCTGGGTACCCTGCGCTCAGTGGGGGTGTACAGACTCCGGGAGGGTCCCCTTACGGCCCAAGCGCTATATCAAGCCACCTCATGGCATACATCTAGGCCCTCGGCCTCATATCAATCAAGCCACCTCGTGGCGTATATATAGTATGTCAGGCCCTCGGCCTCATATCACTCAGTAAAACCTCACACGTGGCCCTCGGCCACACTCAGTCAGAAAATCATCACAAGACCCTCGGGCACAGTGAAACAGTAGTTCTCAGCCCAAACATCATTTCAAATATTGTGTAAATCTCAAAACTGAGTAAAAAGTGGCTGAGTTGTACAACAGTGGAAACAACATGACTGAGTTCAAGTAATAAGTACAAATAGTGAGGAAATAGTGATAAAAATCCCCGGAATGTTCAAACAATTGGCACGAAGCCCAAATATGGCAAGCAACACAAAACATGATGATATCAAAAAGGTTTCAATCAAATTTGTAGCAAAAATCATCAATCAGGACGGACCAAGTCACAGTCCCAGTAGTAAACGACCCCACGCTCATCATCGAGCGTGTGCCTCACTTCAATATAGCACTACGATGTGCAAATCCGGGGTTTCGAATCCTCAGGACATCATTTACAATCACTACTCAACTTGAACCGGCTATATTCCTAGCCCACCACGCCTTTGCCCTTCGAATTAGCCTCCACGTGCTTCGAATCTATCCAAATTTAGAACAATTACGTCACAATATGTTGAGGGAGCAAAGCCCACGCGAAAACAATCAATAAATACTAAGAAATCCCAAAATTAGCAAAACCCGAGCCCCGGGCCCACTTCTCAAAATTTAATAATTTTTTACCTCAACGGGTTCCTTATCTTCCCCCGAGTTCAATCATACAAGATTTATCGAATTCCGACATCGGTTCGACCTCCAAGTCTTAAAATCTAACTCAAGGGTTTTCCACAATTTTCTCCAACTTAAATCACCAATTACATACTAGAATGGCAATAGGTTTGGGTAATTTGACCAAGATTGAGTTAAGAACACTTACCACAATGTTTCTCTCGAAAATCTTCCAAAAATCCTTCTAGATTTCGCTTCAATCTGAGTTCCCTAGCTCCAATTATGTTCAATATGGTCAAAACCCCCTTCTTTAAGAATTTGTTCAAGAAAATCTCTTTTGGATACAGTGTTGAGGTTGATTTGTTGTGATTTTATGGTGTTTGGAGGTGTTTCTCTTGTGGGTAACGGAAAAAATGGGTTTTGCATGGCAAATGGGCATTGATTTCTATTTATAAAGGGGTCAAAAATCGAGACAAAAACACCCCTGTCCGGACCTATATGCGATCGCATAGCTGTCGCAGAACAGATATGCGGTCCGCATATTTGACGTGGCCACCGCAAAAGTGGCCCTAGCCTTCACCGCAATTTCAACATGAAGCATGGTTTGTGGTCCGCATTTCAAGTTTGCGATCGCATTCTTGACGTAGATTTTTGTCCAAAAATCTGTCCCGGTATGCGGTCTCAGCATGGTTAAATGCGGTCCGCATTTCAGAAATGCGACCGTATTTCTGACCGCATTTTGGCGTTAGAGTTTGTGCAACTTTATGTCTTAGTTTGCGATCCCTTTGAGAGATATGCGGTCCGCATTTGTGAAATGCGACCGCATTCTCGGCATCTGGTTTTCTGCAACTTTCTTTTCCAACGATGATTTAGTCCGTTTAACCACCCAAACTCACCCGAGGACACTAGAACCTTAACCAACATGCCAACCTATCCCACAACATTACTCGAACTTGTTTCAACCTTCTGAACGTTCAAAACAACCTAGCAACACCAATTCGCGTCGGATTCAAGCCTAAGGATTTCAAAATCTTCTAAATTGCTCTTTTGATCTAAACTCAACCGAACCACGTCCGAATGACCCGAAATTTTGCACGCAAGTCCTAAATCACATATCGAAGCTACAACGACTTTCGGAATTTCTTTCCGACCCTCGGATCAAAATTTCACCTACCAACCGGAAATTGCCAAATTCTAGCTTCACCAATTCTAGCCTAGTTCCACACCGGACCTCCAAAACTAATTCCGATCACACTCCTAAGTCATAATCATCTCCAGAAACTATCCGAACCATTGGAACTCACATCCGGGCCCTCTATCCCAAAAGTCAACATCCGGTTGACTTTTCCGGTTTAAACCTTCTCGAAAGAGACTAAGTGTCTCCTTTCTTACCAAATTTACTCCGAACTCAACTACTCGACTTGTTTGTGTAAAACACAGATTACGAAACATAATGAGACAGAAAATGGGGAAGACGGAGCAGTAACTCACGAGACGACTGGCCGGATCGTCACAGATATTCTATCATCATGCTTTCTATGAGTGTGTAGAAATAGAGCATGTCAAACAAAATAGCAAACAAATCATGTAGACCCTATAGTTATGTTTTCTACCCTTTTATGCAAAATAGAATATACGTGTTCCCGCCGATTTCATTAAAACCCCAATTGTTTGTTTACAAAATTATTACAGGCCTAGATAATGGGTACAAGTACAAATATTACCTAAAGGAACAACTTCAGGCCTGGTAACAGGCCCAAGCAAAGTAACCCAGTATTTTCTGGGCCTTCGACATGATTCCTTTAATATGAATAGCAGGCACATATCCAAACACATCCCAAAAAGGAGAGTGTGTCCACTTGCACAGCCCAAGGCCACTAATAAACTTATACCAAGCCCAACAATTAAAGATTGACCCCTTAACCACATAAATTAATGGAGCACACATGAAAACAATTAAACAGCTCTAAAGCAATGCCTCCTAGAGACAGGATTATATGATACCTTGTAGGATTCACATGACATTTCAGAAGCAAAAGTGACAGTACTGATTAAGTCGAGAAAATGAGAACTAGGAGAATCAGCAGGATTTATTTTCAACAGGGCCAATTTTATACAAAACTTAAGTTCATGAGTGAGCAACTATTCAACAAAGGAAAAGGGTGTAGCATGCTGAACACAGTCACACACAAGGAAGACTTAAGGGGCATGTCTATTTAGTTAACAGAGTGAACACATACAATGCCAGATTTCGGAAATCAAGCTTAAGGCATGATTTAGAACTAGTCAAAAGGACTTTGGACATAGGAACATTAATCATAGAAGACGAATAGACAGAGTTGTAGTTAAGAGAATAGTCATTTCACATGCAAATTTCAAGACATATACCAATTGACCATGTGTAACAGAAAAAGCTAAGTTCATTGAATTCAACTAGAAGTTTAGGCAATACCGGAGGGTATATGATTAACAAGTCGAGGAATATAATCGTCATAGTTACAAATAGCAGAGAAACATGGTTGGCTTGATATTAAAACAATGTCGCAATATGGGAAGATCAGGGATCAATTTGCAAGGTAATAGTAGATTACACATAATAGGGGTTAGCAGAAAGGGACTCGTTAAAGTAAATTCTGGGTAGACATTAATTCCATAGGAGTTTCATTGCAAGTGTTCGAAGTGAGACATGAGAAAAGGGTTCAATATTAGACGGTCAATGTAGGAATTTAAGCATACATAAACATGACATCCTCAAACAAACATAACAGTCTAGAACTCTTCCCAAATAGACTACACTAATTGAACATAAGCAAACTCATACAAGTTCTGATGAAGGGTTGTAGAAGAAATTCAAAGTGAGGTCGGCACAGTGTCATATTGGTCCAGAAAGGTCCACGTAACAAAGATGTTTAGAAGCGTGAACACAAACACGGAAAACCATAACTGTGAGGGATTAAACGCTTATCAATTTGCTGATTTAACAACAAATAGAGGAGAATTAATAACAAAGTAAGAGCAATAGCAAGAACTCCAAACCCTAGAGCGTCAGAGTTCATAGGAGCTTCGAATGAGCCCCGAGCAGTGTTCGCACAGAGGGGTAGAGAGGATTCCGGTGGTCTTGGCTTTCAGCCGGCCAAGAACTCAAGTTTTAGAATAGTATAGAACAAGTGAGAGTGAGAGAATAACAGTGACTAAGGTCTCTCTTAGGGGGATTTGGGGAAGGGTTTATATATTGTTAAATCAGGCAAGTAGACAAGGAAAGAAATCAAGCAAACATAAATAAGGAAAATAAAATATCACAAACTCCAAACCCTAGTTAGGTTCGAAATCGGCCAACTGGTATGAATAATCAGGCCTTTTCTTCATGTATATGGACGAAATATTATCCATATTTCCAAGATTGAGGTCGATTCCAGTCCAATATAGAGATGGTACTTGCCAAAATTGGGAAAGTACCTAAGTAATACCATAAACGTGTGACCAGTAGCGGAGAAACATAGATATGGTAAGCAAATAATGGTATAATCCCATTATCAACAATATTAGGAGAGGATTCAAGGGAGAGACATCTAGGGTTCTTCAAAAGAGAGAAGAGGAGAGTAAGGGTGTTTGGCGGCAACGTCTCATGCATATAATGACGACAATGCTTAGTCTCATGCAAGGAAAGGCAATGCTTAGCCTTATGCAATGGTAGAGGCAGCGCTTAGCCTCATGCAAAGAAAGGCAATGCTTAGCCTTATGTTGTGAGAAGGTAGTGTTTAGCCATATGCAGGAAGAGCAACGATTAAATGTGAGAGGAAATAAATATTCTTAGCTTGACGGTTTGTGTTTGTCGACTTCTTTTTGTGTGAAGATAGTGATCTTGCTGTATATATTTGCGGGCATGTGTTATGCCTCTTGTGCCTGCATCCAAAGAAAATTGGGAGTTTCAGGGAAGGTTGGTTCATGCCTTCGATTCTTCGTTTCGCCTTTGCTCCCTATCTTGTAACCTTGTTCGAGTCGTCCTGGGTAACATCTGGCTATTATAGAAAATGAAATTTTCAAAAAATATGCATTTCTGACAAAGCTTTTATATAAATATGCAGTTTTCTTCAAACATGTGATGATGCATATAACAAATAATGTTCGAATCGGAGACTGTGACACGTTTTGACACATTGCAACCACCTCAATTCAAAATTTTGAGGACCCTCAAAATTCTGCCCCCGTTTAAATGCATACTTCCAGCAATGCATTTCTTGGTGATCCTTGACATAATGAGATTGACGAACTCGAAATCCTGCCCCAGTTTCTTACTATAGAGGGGAAAGAAGATTTTATTATGATGTGACCGAACTCACATGGCTGCCTATGTATCCCCTCTTAAACGGGAATCAGGTCAAGCAGAGTTCAGGTTTGAAACTTATAGAATCGCATGAGAGTGCGAGATTTATACGATCAGATAGTCCTCTATTGAAGTTCTGGTGAATGTTCCAAAAGGACAGAGTGTGACTACAAGATCAAGCTTAGACAACAATTTTTAGAAGAGTATCATGAGTGCGTGGGTGGAGATTGGTAGAGTAATAGCGTAGCGCTTGAGTTGTATTGACCATTAAAACTGCGATTCTCAGGAAAGTCCCAACGATCTTAAGACTTGAGCGCATATTCAGGAGATAAGAAAGCAAAGTTTTGAAAGCAAACACATGGGTCTAACCTCCCCGGGCTATGGATATTATTCTTTGGATGTAAAGACGCGCAAGATATACAAGGAAACAAAACTATTAGGCCATATTTGACTGCTAAGATAGAGTTGAATTATTCTGACTAAGGGGAGATTGATTGTATGAATAAGCAAAATGTCATGTCTTTTAAGAAAAATATCATGTTCGTTTGGCAGAAGAACTAAAGTTAAAATGGTTCCTTATGACTTGAGTATTGCATGAGTTGGGATACGAAATGAATATCATGTACAGGCGCGGCGTGCCACGCGCCGCCCCATGCGCCGCGGGTGTGTTATTTTCTTAGAGTACGGATATTTCTTTATTTTTTGATATCCAGACGTGGTTTTCGCCCCCCGAATGTGATCCAGGATTAATCCCTCGGGCTTTTACTCAGACTTCAAAGCTCCAAATTACTCTAATTCAGTCTGTAATATCTACATAGCTCGAAATCCTCCTACAAAGCATAAAACACACATTAAGTGCAAAAAACTAGCAATTAAAGCTCAAACTGAATTAAAGTGTAGTAAATTATAGTGCAATAAGCGACTAAAACATGAGATTGTAGCCTACCATCAACACCCCACACTTAAACCATTGCTCACCCTTGAGCAATCAAACTACACTTCATATTGGCACGACCTTTTTAAACAACTCCCATAACTCATCAAACCAAGAATATTTAAAATAGATTAAGCACAATAACGTGACATCATAGCCTAAAAAATTGACACAAAAGCACCACGCATTATTTATAACCCGCTCACTTACTCTAACATAGAGGTCAACGACATTACCTTTCCTTCATGAATCAAGTGCCCTCACAACAAGAGAGATTAGTTCCATACACAATAGATATTAAGAACAATTAGAAACTCAAGATAGAAATAATTCACTCACTCTAGAACTAACATTCATATGCCACAAAAGATGAACCATAGGCTTGCCCGTAGTGTACTACTTAACTAATCGAGCTCATGCAGTCAAGGATCATGTAGGACTTTAAAAGGTTGTAATGTAGGCTGCAGGACAGGTAGGATACATTTAGATATAAGAGTGACTACACCTCCCTAAGCACGCTAACACATATAATTTGACATTCAAAACCCCACACTTATGTTAATCCATACTCCACCTTCACATCAATATGCATTAACTCCCTACTTCTTTAAGCACAGTTAATTCAAGAGTTCCCACTATCAAGGAATTTATGTTTCATAATCATACAACTATTTTTTTCTTTTTCTTTTTCAATTCAAGTGGCTCTTACTTTTTCAAAACAGTGCACCTTTCTCCTTATTTCATTAGTTCCACTCAAAAGAAAAACCAATACCCCACACTTTAACTTTTATAAAGTTCATTACCAAATTTATGTGCTCACAAGAGGTAAATGGTTCAAATAGATGGTCAACTCAAACAATACTTAAGGCTTGTAATGTAGTTGCCAAAGAAACAGGATTACATGCTCAAAGGAGTTAACTACGATACATAACAATTAGGTGGGTAAAAGCTTATAATTGGCTCAACAAAGAAACACGTAAATCACTTTCAAGACAGAACAAAACAACTATTTTTCTTTGCAAACATGGCACATAAATCACTCAAGATTGGACTACCAAGAAACTTTAGTCAAAGCAATTAAGCAAAGTTTAAATTATACAATTTAAAGTACTTATACAGGAGTCAAAAATTTAGCCTAAGCGTCACAACTAAAGTACACACTATTCTCAAGGCATAGTAAAGTCAAGAGATATTACTTTCAATTCAAATCATAGCACAAGGTTTCCTACTATTCTACAGAATAAAAACTAACTATACCTAGTTCAAACAAAACCCTTGAAAAAGAACCGCGGCACAAAGATAAACCTAGGGGGAATTATTACACTACTTAACAAAAAAAAAATCATTTTTTCTTTTTCTTTGAATTTAATCCCTCAAGAACCTATCGAATGATATCCATCGTCGGGAAAAATTGAATTTTTTTCAATTTTTATGGTTTTGTTTTCAACTTTCCACTACTACAACTAACAAAACTAGCACATATACATACAACATACAATTACACCCCACCCCACACTTTAAGTTGTGGCATGTCCCCATGACACGTAATTAAAAAGCATAAGCTAAGGGAAACTTCCCTGAATATGTAGTCGAGGTCTGAGTCAAAGTCGGGATCCATTCCTTGCCTTCGAACAATGCGCACATCCACGCCGACAGCTTCTTATCAGCCTTCTTGGGATGCACCCCACATTCAGTGCAGCCTTCTCTTTCGAGCCCTTCACTTTCCACTCAACACTTGCAACTGGCTTCTCCTTCTTAACCCCCGTTTCTACATTCGTCTCAAAAGTTATAATCTCTTCGCCCACTCTAAGCATGAGTCTTTTCTCGTGTATATCTAAGATTGCTCTACCCGTTGCTAAGAATGGTCTTCCTACGATGAGAGGGACCTCCTTATTCTTCTCCATATTCATTACTATAAAGTCTACACGAAATACAAATTTATCTGCCCGCACAAACATCTTCCACTATCCCCTCGGGGATCAGAGTCATTTGCTCTGCTGGCAGCAAAGATATTGGCACCGACCTTATCTCTCCAATATCCTTCTCAAGTTTCCTGTAAATAGATAGAGGCATTAAATTAATTGATGCACCAAAATAAATTTTGTCAAAATTAATAGAGCCTAAAGAGCAAGGCATAGTAAAACTCCCTGGATCTCTATACTTTTGTGGGAGTTTGTTTTGCAAGATTGCACTGTAATTCTCTGTGAGCTTGACTATTGAGGTCTCTTCTATCTTCCTCTTCTTTGTCAAGATCTCCTTCAAGAATTTGGAATAAGCCGGCAGTTGTGAGAGAACTTCCGTGAATGGCAAATCTACATTAACCTGTCTCAACATATCTATAAATTTCTCAAACTGCTTGTCCAGCTTTTCCCTATACAGCTTTTGGTGAAAAGGTAAAGCAGGCATGTGCTTGCTCTCTTCGTTAGATTTCTCCCTTCTTGTTTTTCTCAGCTCCCTTCTTGCCTTTCTTCTTCTAATCAAATTCTTTTTTTAGTTGTTCCCCAATTTCTTTTTAGGTACCACCTTTTTTTGAATTGGAGTGGGATCTTTCAACACTTTCCCTCTTCTTAAGGTCACAAAATTCACTGTTTCTTTAGGTTTTCTCTCAATATTAGCTAGCAAAGTACCTGGAACTCTCTCAGATAATATTCTTGCTTTCTGTCCCACTTGTCTCTCCAAATTTCGAAACCCAGTGTCCAATTCTTTGATAGCTGCCTCGTGAGCATCTAACCTCGTATCTGTCTTGATAATGAAAGCCTTTATTAGATCCTCTAGACCAGGCTGAATAGACTGTTGAGGCTAAAATTGCTGCCTTTGATGATTTTGGAAGCCTGGAGTTCCCTGTCCCTGAAATTTGGGGTTGTTTTGTTGTCATGAATTTGCAGTACCCCCAGGTGAACTCCATGAAAAATCGGGGTGCTTCTGACCCATTGCATTGAAATTATATACCCCATAGCATTCACTTCCTCAGTTGAGGCTTGACAGTCATGAGTGCGGTGTCCTCTTCAACAAATATCACATGCTACATGAGGTTAACTCTGTATCGAAGCTAAGGTCAGCTTTCTTATCTCTTTGGCCATAGCATCTAGTTGTACCTGCACAGATGTGTTAGCATCAACTTGGTGAACACCAGTTGATCTTCTTCTTTCTGCACTCTCAGAGGGCCACTGATTTGCATCTTCAGATAACTCATATAGAATAGTGACTATCTCCTTTGAAGTTTTCTTCATCAACGGGCCTCCAGCTACATTAATCAATGTTCTACGTGAGGCCGGTGTCAATCCATCCCAAAAATCCTGGAGTTGCATCCAGAGTTCAATTCCGCTATATTGACACTTTCGAACTAATTCCTTAAAACTCTCCCAAGTTTCAAACACAGTTTCAGTATCTTTTTGGCAGAAGTTATGGATTCCTCTTCTAAACTTGTCCGTCTTAGTTGAGGAGAAATATTTATCAAGATATTTTCTGGTTATCTCCTCCCATGTTCTAATTGATCCCTGGGGCAAGCTTCGAAGCCACTACTTAGCATCATCTTTCAGTGTGAAGGGGAATGCCCTTAAGTACACTGCATCTCGTGACACACCATTATATCGAAAGGTGTTCATAATCTCCTTGAAGTCCATCAGATGTGTGTTTGTATCTTCGTTCATCTTCCCTCTGAAGACACAAAAGTTTTTAAGGGTTTGAAGCAAACTTTGCTTTAACTAGAAATTGTTAGCTGCAATTGGAGGTGGCCTAATACTTTTCCTTGGTTGTAGACTGGTCTAGCATAATCACCAAGTGGTCTCCCAACCTCGGGAGATATAATTCCAAACTGGTCTGCACCCATGGGTTGAATCTTTATTAAGTTTGGGACCCCTCTCTTCTTCATAAACAAGTCGTGCATTTCGAAGAGCTGCTTCCTCAGCATCTCGTGCAACTTTTCTTGTTGTTGGGCTGCCTCTTTTGCAGCCAAATCCACATTATCATCATCTCCAGCCATAATTTCTTTGGTTGAGGATCGCCCAACCTTCTCTATATTTTTGGGGAGATTTCTTTCCTTCCTCAGCTATTGTAGTTGTTTCTCAATCTATGGTTCATATGGTAGCAACTCCTTCCCAGAAGATCGAGTCATGCACCAATCTAACCTGTAGCCTACGCACAGTCAAAAAACACCAAGTGCAAAAAGAGAAAATATAAAATAAAAATAAAAAGAAATTTTCCTGAATTAGCACTACAAACTATTTCAAACACTATTGATTGCCGATCCCCGGCAACGGCGCCAAAATTTGAAGAGTGCAAAAGACACACTTAAATATGCTCGCTAGTTGAATATAGTATAATATAATATCGTATCCACAGGGATTAGAGTTAAACAATATTATCGTAGTTTGTAGCTAGATTTCTACCCAAGATAATCAACCGTTTAGAATTATGTGATTAAAAACTAAAATTAAGTAAGAATCCAAAGCTAATTGACGACTGACAATCCAAACAAAAGTAAGCAAGGAGGATATGAATGGGAGAAAATAGGGATTGACTGGATGGGTGCAAGATAAATGTCTAGGACTTAACTTTAGTTAATTCACTTCTAATGTTCAAGTAAGTATCTTGAATTCATCCAATTATTAGTTCAAACGTTTAGTAGAAACTCCTCTCTCGATTATGTCTCAACCTCACAATATGAACCAATTTAAGATCGGCGAAGATATGCACGAGTTTGGAGTGATCTTTATGAGAGCCTCTCTCGATTATCCTCCTAACTAGGTTTAATCAACAATTAAACTAGCCTCTTTCGATTACTAAGAAGAATTAATAAATTCAACTAATAAGATAATGCAAAGATATCACAAGTTATGCCTCTCTCTAATACATGAACGTGTGAATATAGATGAAACAATTAAAACATCTAAAACGATTCAATACATAAAAACTAGAGTTAATATCCACAAAAAAATATCAATACACCATATCCATCAACCCCTGAAGGGAACTACTCCATATATATGTAGTAATTCATCAAAAATATGTTTAAAGTAAAGAAAAACATAAAAGGATCCAAACTCGTGTCTTGAGTGAGGATTGAATGATGAATTCCTTGTGCTTTTTCTTCTCCACCTCCTCCTTAGCCTCCTTAGGTCTAAGGTGTGTCAAAAGTCCAAAAAATAATGTTTTCCCATGTATTTATACCAAGTAGGGTCGGACCTAGACGAAAACACCTTTTCCTACGCGAAATAGGATTGTGGCTCTATAAAAGATGCATTCGCGCGTCGCATGGGGTGACGCGCCACGTGGGGCGTTAGTGGGGATTTCTAAAGAGTTGGTTCTGACAGGCAGCAGGATTTTTGTACAGACGCGCCGCGGGTGTGTTATTTTCTCAGAGTACAGATTTTTCTTGACTTTTTGATATCCAGACATGGTTTGTGACCCCCGAACGCGATCCTGGCTTAATCCCTTGGGCTTTTACCCATAGTTCAAAGCTCCACATTTCGCTAATTCAATACATAATGTCTCAAAGCTTGAAATCCTCCTTCAAAGCATAAAACACACACTCAGTGCAAAGCACACGCGATTAAAGCTCAAACTCAATTAAAGTGCAGTAAATCAGAGTGCAAATAAGCGAGTAAAACACGAGATTGTAGCCTACCATCATTGATTTGAATCCTACAGTCATGATATCTAAAGGAGCATCGTAGTAGAAAGTAGTTGATTTATTATTTATATAACCTATAGTCATGGTATCTTGAAGGGTAGCGTCCTAAGAGCAATAGAAATAATTGTTGATTGCTTAAGTGAAACCCTATAGACATGGTATCTAGAGGAACATTAGCAAAATGTGTGTTATTGTACCCTATAGGCATGGTGTCTAAATGTGCATAATAGTAGACGTGGAAACAAGTATAGCAAATACTCAAACATGCTTTAGACAATTGAATAAAGTGTGTGCGGTTTCTTATAAGCATGTTTTCTATGAGTGTGTAGAAATAGAGCATGTCAAACAAAAGAGCAGAAGAAGCATTTAGACCCTATAGGCATGTTTTTTACCCTTTTATGCAAAATAGAATATACACCTTTCCCCCTCCCC
>MCJB01036715.1:88648-109953 GCA_002018475.1 Nicotiana obtusifolia
CCCCCCCCCGAATTCATTAACACCTCAATTGTTTGTTTACAAAATTATTACAGGCTCAAATAATAAGTACAAATACAAACATTACATAAAGAAACAACTACAGGCCGAGGAACAAGCCCAAGAAAAGTAACCTAGTATTGCCTGGGCCTTCGACAGTTCCTTTAATACGAATAGCAAGCCTAGATCCAAACACATCTCAAACAGGAGAGTGTGTCCACTTGCACAGCCCAAGGCGACACATGAACATATACCAAGCCCCACAATTACAGATTGACCACTTAACCATATAAGTTAATTGAGCACACATGAAAATCAATTAAACAGCGATGAATCAATGCCTCATGGAGACAGGATTATATGACAGCTAGTAGGATTCACATGTTATTTCAGAAGCAAAAGTGACAAGATTGATTTAGTCGAGAACATGAGAACTAGGAGAATCAGCAGGGCTTATTTTCAACAGGGCAAATTTTACACAGAAAATAACATAAGTTCATGATTGAGCAATTCTTCAAGAAAGGGAAAGGGTGTAGCATGCTGAACACAGTCACACACTTGAAGACTTATGAGGCATGTCTATTTAATTAACAGAGTGAACACATACAATGTCATGTTTCAGATATCAATATTAAGGCATGATTTAGAACTAGTCAAAGGGACTTTGGACTTAGGAACTTTAATCATAGAAGACAGACAGAGTTTTGGTTAAGAGAATAGCCATTTCACATGCAAGTTTCTATCATGAGAACCTAAACTATATAACTAACAGACTGGTGGGCATGGTCTTACAACAGTCGACAAACAACTTAACATACTAGGTGTAAAACAAATACTTAAAATCCAAGAACTCAGGGTAAGTAAACATAACAATTTAAGGTTAATACGACATGCAGATTTCAAGACTTATACGAATTGACCATGTGTAATAGAAGAAGCTAAATTCATTGAGATTCAACTAGAAGTTTAGGCAATACTGGAGGGTACATGATTAACAAGTCCGGGAATACAATCGTCAGAGTTACAAATAGCAGAGAAACATGTTTGGCTAGAAATTAAAACAGTGTTGTAACATGGGATGAACTGGGATCAATTTGCAGGGTAACAGTAGATTACAGATAAAGGGTTCAGTAGAAAGGGACTCATTAATGCAAATTCTGGGTAGGTATTAATTCCATAGGAGTTTCATTGCAAGTGTTCGAAGTAAGACATGAGAAAAGGGTTTAATATTAGGCAGTCAATGTAGGAAGTTAAGCATACATAAACATGACATCCTCAAACAAACATAACAGTCTATAACTCTTCCCAAATTGGCTACACTAAATGAACATAAGCAAACTCATACTAGTTCTGATGAAGGGTTGCAGAAGAAATTCAAAGTGAGGTCGGCACAGTCATATTGGCTCAGAAAGGTCCACATAACATAGATGTTCAGAAGCATGAACACAAACAGGGAGGAAACATAATTATGAGGGATTTAGCACTTACCAATTTGCCGATTTAACAACAAATAAAGTAGAAACAGTAGCAAAGTAAGAACAACAGCAAGAACTCCAAACCCTAGTGCGTCAGAGTTCACAGGAGCTTCGAATGAGCCCTGAGCAATGCTCACACTAGAGGGGTAGAGAGGATTCGGTGGCCTTGGCTTTCAGCCGACCAAAGAGCTCAAGTTTCAGAATAGTATAGAACAAGTGAGAGTGAGAGAATAACAGTGACTAAGGTCTCTCTTAGAGAGATTTGGAGAAGGGATTATATAGTGTTGAATCAGGCGAGTAGATAAGGAAAGAATCAAGCAAACATAAACAAGAATAATAAAATATCACATGCAATCAGTACAGTAACTGGAAAGGAAAGAAATCAAACTCCAAACCCTAGTTAGAGTTCGATGCTTAAATATCGGCCAACTAGTATGAAGAATCAGGCCTTTTCTTTATGTATATGGTTGAAATATTGTCCAAATCTCCAAGATTAAGGTTGATTCCACTCCGATATAGAGACGGTACTTTCCAAAATTGGGCAAGTACCTAAGTAATACCATAAATGTGTGACCAGTAGTGGAGAAACAAGGATATGGTAAGTGATGTGCCGGGTAATTTCGGCACATTTTGGTACTACTTGCTTAGATTTTAACTTGTTTTACGTGCAAATTTCATCGATACTTATGTAATTTTAGTGTATTTCCAGTACATCAAGTGTAAGGACCCAAAAGCACGGAAAAGAGCTCAAAAAACCAACTGAAGACAAGAAAAGAATCCAACAGCATCGCAGATGTGAATATGCGATTGCAAACAGCACATGCGAACCGCATATTTCACAACCAAATCGCAAACGAGGACAGAACTCTGGGCACTTATTCATGTTGAGAATGCGAACCGCAAACTAGAATGCGACACAAGAAGAGTTTTGGGTGAAAGTCAGGGTGAAGAATGCAATCACATTTCGCGATCGCATAATCAACATGCGCACCGCAAATCCAACCGCAAATCAAGTATGCAGTTTACAGGATGTTAGATTTGCGATGCAGAAGGGGTCCGCATTTCTTCAATGCGGACCGCAAATCCAGATAGCAATGAAGGCAAAATCCTTGGTTCAGATATGCGACGGATGAAGAAGATTTGCGGTCCACATTTCTGTTTTGCAACAGAAATGCGATCCACATTATTAACATCAGGGGCAAATTAGTCCGAACTTCACCTCGATTTTTGGGCCTCTATAAATAGGTTTAATAGGGTTTTGTTAGAGAGATCTAGTCAGAATTGAGAGCACAAAGTACGAGGTTTAAGATATTTCGAATTCTTGGAAGCTTTTTGGATCAATTACCTTCTCTTTTGTAAGATGATGACAATTACTATTCTTTCTCCTTCAATTTTCAGCATGAGTAGTTAATTCTAAACGCTTAGGTTGTGAGGTTATTGAGATTTTGATATTGAATATAGTTTCAACGGATGAATGATATTTATTTATTTTTTATTCTTCAAACAATTGTTGATGGTTGCAAACATTAACAAACGCCACTTAATTCTATCTTTACTTGGGAAAGTGAGATAGAATTTGGTAGAAGTAAGTAACAAAGACTCAAAGGCTTTAAACCTTGTTTAATAAAATCACTTAGGAATAAGTAGGTTTTAATTTGGCATTAATTGATTGTTCTTAATCACAAATCTTTTGTATTTGGGAAAATCATAAAGAGGACATATTATCCAACTATTGGAAAATATTGGGTAGTAAATTAGGCATTAATTGCATATCAAGAGAGTCTTCCATTGAAAATATACAATATTAATATCAATAGCATTATACTACATTAAGGGGGACACAACCTTAGTTTCTTTAAATCATATTATTTACAGTTATAACATTGCAATCAATCTTCTTTTAAACTTAAATTCAATACATCTCTTTGTTCCGATTACTTGGTAGAATTACGGCTTAGTTGAGTATTACACTAATTATGTGAATGTTTCACACTTATTCCCTGTGGGATTCGACTCCAACCTTGTTGGTTTATTATATTTGACACGGACCGCTTACACTGTTCTTAAGGTGTAATTTGAGCGTATCAAATTTTGGCGCCGTTGCCGGGGAATACGGTTCTGAAATTAATAATTAGTGTATAGTTTACTGTACGTCTAATTCTACTCTATTACACGTTGTTTGTTGTGTTTGGTGTAGACAGGGAGATATGTCAGACCATGAAGATGATGTGGAGATACAGGAAGAAGGAAATCCTTTTGCAGACATTGAAGAGTATATTGAGGATACAAATGCTATTATACCTCCTGCTATTGGTGCTGCTACCTTCAAAGTGGAACATGGATTAATTTTGATGCTGAAAGCAGAGGGATTCTTCAGAAATTCCACTAATGATGATCCAACACAGCACCTCAGAAATTTCTTGGGTGTATGTGCGATTCATAAGCAGAATCATGTCTCCGATGATGCCCTGAGGTTGAGATGCTTTAAGTATTCTCTAGCTGGGAATGCGAGGAAATGGCTCTAGAATCTTCCTCCAAATTCTATACGTTCATGGCCTGAACTTGTCCGAGCTCTCTTGTCGAAATGGTTTCCACAAAGCAAGAAGTCTGAGCTCAGGGACAAGATTTTCTTCTTTAAGAAACTACCAGGCGAACAGCTACACGAAGCGTGGGATCGCTTTAAATTATACTTGGTGAGGTCCCCAAACCATGGCTTTCCGGATTCCATCTTGTTGGAAAAATTTTACATGGGTTTGGATCCTATGAACCAATCAGTAGTGAAGAATGCAGCTGCTGGATCTTTTATGGACAAATCCTTCGCTAGGGTGACTCAAATCTTATATAAAATGGCAAAACACAACCAAGCTTGGTATTCGAATTGGCTCTCCTTCTGTGAACAACTTGATCAAGGAAAATCAAGAACGAGACCAAGTAATTGCAGAAGTTGCTACAAATGTCAATGTGTTGACAAAGCTTTTCATGGAAAATCAGAAGAAGAAGGTGAATGTGGTTGAGAATGTGCAGCCGGTACAAAATGAAGATTATGAAGAGGCAAACTACGTTAATAATTCTCAAGGAGGGTACCAAAGGCAGCATTACCAAGGTCAAGGCTCTCAAAATCATGGAGACCAAACCCGCAAGGGCAAGGTCACCATCAATGGCGAAACGACCAAAGTGCTTCTAACCAAGGAAACTGGAACAGCAATAACAACTTTCCAAATCGAAGTTCCAATCCTTATGTTCCCCCAAAGGGTCAGTATTCGAATCAAAGTTCCTCTAGTGAGTCTAAATTGGAGAACATGCTTGAAAGGATACTACAAAATCAAGAAAAGTCTGATAATTCCATGAGGAACATGACTGAGTTAGTTGGCTCTCACACTGCGGCGATTCAAAAACTGGAATTGCAAATGAGAGATCCTTCTCCTGAGCAACATGCACAACAAAAGGGAACACTCCCTAGTGATACTATTGCAAATCCAAAGGGAAGTGGGAGTGGGCCAACTTCCCATATCATGGCTATCACTACCAGGAGTGGGAAGATATTGCAAGGAAAGAATGAGCAAGCAGTTGATGTGGAAGAACTTGAAAAAGGAGTCGAGGTTGAAGAGCCCAATGTTGCTGAAGTTAAGAAAACTCCAGAGGTTGTGCAAATCCGAGATGAGACCTAAGAAGGGATGAAAGAAAAGGCAGAAGAAAAATCAAACATTCTTCCGCCAATTCCTAGACTCCCTCCTCCTTTCCCTCGGAGACTTGCAAGAAGAGTTGATGATAGCAAGTTCGAGAAATTCTATAATATTCTCAAACAATTATCTGTGAATATACCGTTCTTGGAGGCTTTTCAAGAAATGCTCGGTTTTTCTAAGTATCTAAAAGATTTGATCACAAAGAAGAGAACCACCAAGAATGAGGTGGTGAATATGACTCACCGGGTTAGCTCTATCATTGCTACAAATCCTATTCAGAAGAAAGAGGACCCGGGAGCATTTACTATTCCGTGCACTATTGGAGTGCGCGATTTTGCAAAGGCACTTTGTGACAATGGGGCTAGCATAAATTTAATGCCGCTTGCCATCTACAAACCAGCGGGATTAGGAATGCCAAGGCCGACGAGCATGAGGTTGCAAATGGCTGACCGTTCAATCAAGAGACCAGTTGGTATTGTAGATGATGCGATTGTGAAAGTTGGGAAATTTCTTATACCAGCTGATTTTGTAATTCTTGACTGTGCTGTGGACAAGGAAATTCCTACTATCTTGGGGAGACCATTTCTAGCCACTGGAAGAGCCCTTATGGATTCGGAACGTAATGAAATTAAATTCCCAATGAACAATGAAGAAGTTACATTCCAAGCTAGTAAGGGTATGAAGCTGCCAAATGAGTATGAGAGCACTTCAGTGATTGGTATTGTTGATGAAGTAGATGATACTGTTGAGATGAAGATGGAAGAACACTGCTTAGGTGAAGCATTAGTAGCTATCTTGGTTAACTTCGATGGTGATGATATGGATGGCTTTATGGAGTCAGTGAATGCATTGGAAGGGCGTGGCTCTTACTCGTATAATCCACCAAAGCTTTCCCTTGATTTGGAAAATAGAGCTACACCTCCTGCAAAGCCGTCTATCATTGAGCCACCGCAACTAGAGCTCAAACCACTTCCTCCGTATTTGAGGTATAAATTTCTTGGCTTAAATAATACTTTACCAGTAATTGTTTCTTCGTTGTTGAATGATGTGCAGGTGGAACAGTTGCTGAAAGTTTTGAAGGAGCATAGACAAGCCATAGGTTGGACAATTGCGGACATTCGGGGAATCCCTGCTGGAATTTGTAAGCATAAGATTCAATTAGAAAGTGGTAAAAAATCGAGTGTGGAACATCAGCGACGCTTGAACCCATCAATGCAGGAAGTAGTTAAGAAGGAAATAATCAAATGGCTGGACGCTGGGGTAGTTTACCCAATTGCTGATAGTTCATGGGTGAGCCCGGTGCAATGCGTGCCGAAGAAGGGAGGCATGACTGTGATCAAAAACGAGAAGAACGAGATTATCCCAACAAGAACAGTAACCGAATGGAGGGTATGCATGGACTCTAGGAAACTAAATAGTGCCACATGCAAGGACCATTTCCCTATGTCTTTTATTGATCAAATGCTTGATCGGCTAGCGGGAAAGTCCTTTTATTGTTTCCTTGATGGATACTCCGGTTATAATCAAATCAATATAGCTTTGGAGGACCAGGAGAAGACAACATTCACGTGCCCATATGGAACATTTGCTTTTAGCCGGATGCCATTCGGCCTATGCAACGCTCCGGCTACCTTCCAGATGCATGATATCTATCTTTTCCGATATGGTAGAGGACTTTCTTGAGGTTTTTATGGATGACTTTTCGGTAGTGGGTGAGACTTTTGAGCATTGCCTGAAGAATCTCAAATAAGTGCTCAAGCAATGCGAAGAGACAAATCTTGTGCTAAATTGGGAAAAATGCCACTTCATGGTGGATGAAGCTATTGTTCTGGGACATAAAATCTCAATGCGTGGCATAGAGGTAGATAAAGCTAAAACAGAAATCATCTCTAAGCTTCCCCCACCCACGTCCGTCAAAGGTGTTCGTAGTTTTCTGGGGCATGCTGGATTCTACAGGCGTTTCATTAAGGATTTTTCAAAATTTGCAAATCCTATGTGTAAACTCCTTGAGAAGGATGCCAAGTTCGTCTTCGATGAGAAATGCCTCAAAGATTTTGAGGAATTGAAGGAAAAGCTCACCACGGCACCCATTATTGTCACACCTGATTGGTCACTCCCTTTTGAACTTATTTGTGACGCCAGTGGTGTAGCTATTGGAGTGATGCTGGGCCAACGAAACCATAAAGTTCTTCACCCCATCTACTATGCTAGCAAAACACTTAACGGGGCACAGATGAATTATACAGTAACTGAGCAAGAACTGTTGGCCATTGTTTATGCTTTCGAGAAGTTCCGTGCGTATCTGCTGGGTTCCAAAGTAATTGTGTACACCGATCATGCAGCTCTCCGCTATCTGATGGCGAAGAAAGATGCAAAGTCGCGGCTAATTCGATGGGTTTTGCTGCTGCAAGAGTTCGATTTTGAAGTGATGGATCGAAAAGGAACACAAAACCAAGTGGCAGATCACTTGTCCAGAATTGAAGAAGCAGGGAGACAAAAAGGAGAGCTGGAAATCAATGATGCATTTCCAGATGAACAAATACTGGCGTTATCTAATTCCTTTGCACCGTGGTATGCGGACATCGCTAATTACATAGTCAGCGATCTTATTCCGGAAGGGTTGGAATCTTACCAAAAGAAGAAGTTCTTGAGGGATTGTTGAAACTATTATTGGGAAGAACCCTTCTTGTTCCGTGTCTGTGCGGACAACATCATCAGGAGATGCGTGCCTGAGCAAGAGATGATACAAATTCTGAAAGCTTGTCATGACTCACCGGTTGGGGGTCATCATGGGGGGAATAGAACGGCGGCAAAGATCTTGGAATGTGGTTACTACTGGCCGACCATTTATCAGGATGCTAATCAGTTGGTCAAGTCTTTTGACCAATGCCAAAGGCAGGGCCCAATTTCTAGGAGGCATGAGATGCCGATGAACTTTGTGATGGAAATCAAACTATTTGACGTCTGGGGTATTGACTTCACAGGCCCTTTTATAATCTCATGTGGGATGAAATATATCTTAGTAGCTGTGGACTACGTGTCCAAATGGGTGGAAGCCATTGCTTTACCTAACAACGAGGCTCGGTGTGTGACCGCGTTTCTAAAGAAGAATATTTTCACCTTGTTTGGCACCCCATGAGCCATTCTCAGTGATGGGGGTTCGCATTTCTGCAACAAAGCCTTTAAAGTCCTCCTTGACAAGTACGGTGTCAAGCATAAGGTTGCCACACCCTATCACCCACAATCGAGCGGTCAAGTGGAGGTATCTAACAGGGAAATAAAGAGCATACTAGCAAAAACAGCGAATGCAAACAGGACCGACTGGTCGAAGAAGCTAGATGATGCTCTATGGGCATACTGCACAGCATACAAAACCCCATTGGTACATCGCCATATCGGCTAGTTTTTGGAAAAGCTTGCCATTTACCTGTGGTACTTGAGCATAAGGCTATGTGGGCCTTAAAATTATTAAACATGGACTGGGCAGAGGCTGGAGCTCTGAGGCTAGCCCAATTGAATGAAATGGAGGAGATCCGTCTCCACGCATATGAAAGTGTAGCCGTCTATAAAGAAAGAATGAAATTCGTCCATGAAAAAAGATATTAAATAGAGTATTCAAGGCAGGGGATCTAGTATTGCTTTTCAACTCAAGACTAAAATTATTTCTGGGGAAGGTGAAGTCTAAATGGTTTGGCCCTTTCAAAGTTGTCGATGTCTCTCCCTTTGGAGCTGTCGAACTAGCATCAGACGATGGGCTCCGAACCTTCAAGGTGAATGGACAAAGAATTAAGCATTACTTGGGAGCAGACGGAGAGAAGCATTTGGTAGAGCAGCTGGCTCTAAAGGATGGTTCATGCCCAACCATGGAATGAATTCGGAGGTGTCTCAGCTTCGTCGTGCCGCGATGTTAAATCAAGCGCTTCATGGGAGGCAACCCATGTGTGGTAACATTTACTTTTGCTTGTTGCTGTACCTTTATTAAAGTTTTTGATATCATAGTTTTACTTAGGGCTATTTGAAGGATGTTTTAGAATGCAGGAGTTTGACAAAAGGACACAAAATTGAGAAGGAATTCTTGCAACTGAAGAAAAACAACAATGTGACAAATGCTACACAAATGCGATCGTATTATCAAAATGCGAACTGCATTTGTGTCGCAAACTGAAATAGAAAGTTGGACCAACATGGCTGTCAAAAATGCGAAGCTGTACTGCATTTTGCGGTCCGCATTCTCATCGCAAACAGATACAGAAAGTTTGGCTCAAAACGATGACACAAATGTGGTGAGGTACTCTAATTTGCGGTTCGCAGTTAAACTATGCGATGACTTAACCATCTCATTGTGACAGGTACGTGTCCGCATTTCCTCCTCTATTAACTCATTTAATATAGTATATAAAAAAAAAGAAGAGAAAACAACAGAGAACGAACAACGATAGACAATATCGGCAGAAAATTGAGTTTCAAGCTTTCCAACATCAAACTTCTGATTAAAAATTGTCATAATCCCTCAAATCTTCTTCCTAGGTATGTATGTTGATCCACTAAACTACTACTACCTTTGCTATGTCTTGAATTTTCTCTCTGCAAGTTAGATTTGGTGGCTCATTGTAGCTGTTTGAGCATTCTGGGGATGAATACAGGAATCTAGGGTTGTTAGTTGTGAGGGGATGAACATAATTATAAATCCAAAGGTATTTGCGGTCCACAAAATTAAAATGTGGACCGCGTTCTGACAGCATCCCCATAACCCTAGAGACCTAAAGAAGACAAAATATGCAGTGCCTTTGCGATTGCATAACGACTATGCAGACCGCAAAGGCACAGCAAATAGGGTCAGAACATTTTGATTAACACCAGCAATTTCCGCGTTAAGTTCGCGATCGCATATCTCACTTTGCGGTGGATATGTGATCGCATTAGTGTGTGTTAACATGTCTGTGAACGAGAAAATTCTGCGATGGTTATGCGATTCGCATAGTGGTCATGCGATCGCATTTCCTACCGCAGAATGGAATCTAGCTTTGCACACCTATGAATGCGACGAGTTTGCGGTTCGCATAGTGGTTATGCGACCGCAAACCACGTCGCATTTCGTTACCTCTATGTTGATTCTTCTTGTTTTCTTTTCTCTACTGATGACAGTGTCGCTTACATATTACCCTCATGCAGATATGGCACCTAAAAAGCATTCCGCAAAGAAAAGGTCATCATCTGGTCCTAACACTGCACAGCCCAAACGTGTAAGAATAGAACCAAATTCGCCAAGCACCTCCCAGTCTGATGAGGAGAACCGCTTGCCCGAAGTTGATCTAGTGGCTGAGGCCAAAAGGAAGCGTGGAGATGACCTTCAGATTCGATTCGGGGTCGAAGGCTCCAGAACATTATTTAGGGAGGGGCTAACTAAAAAGAAAATCTTGGGGGAGAAAAAGTTAAGTTTGAATGGACTACAGGAACAATACCCTCATATTCTCGACAACATCAAATTGAGAAAATGAGAGTATTTCATTAGGGAGCCTAAAGAGTACAATGAGTCAATGGTCCGGGAGTTCTATGCATTATATGGAGCTTCGAGAACGGGGTACCACAGACGCAACAGAATATTTACTGGCGTCGTACAGGTTTGGGGAAGGAGTGTGTTCTACAATAGTGAGCATATTAATGAACTCTACTTCCCCGATTGGCAATCAGGCACAGCTGAATACGATGCCAAGTACTCCAACAGAGAAAATGAACGTGGATGGATAGCGTCCATTATTGCCAAGGGGACTCCTACTTGGATTAACCCTGGAAAGAAGATCTATAAAGAGGACCTCACAAGGGAGGGAAAATTTTGGCTGAACTTCGTCACCTCCCATTTAATACCGTCTAGAAACGAAACAAATATAAGCATTGAGAAAGCACTTCTCATTGCATGCATTATGGCCGGTATAAAAATTGATGTGGGGAGTCTCATCTTCCAGGAGATTGGCATCCGGGCAACGCAGCGTGCCACATCACTTCCTTTTCCGAGTTTGATCACAACCCTTTGCCAAGCTGTGAATGTACCTTTCTTGCCACAAGCTGACAAACTCGGAAAGTCAACGAGAGATATAGATATCACTCGTATCAGTGATTCTGCTGCCCCAACAGCGACCCCACTTCAGGACATTGACTTCCAAACTCTCATATCTCCCCAAGAACCAGAAGCCTCCACTGCTGCTGCAGAGCCTGCACCCCCATCCACCACGGGTCTACCTTCGTCAACAACGCCAGCCCTTTCAAGACTTGGTCTTATTGCACAACACGCCAATACCAAAGTAGGCCAACTCTTGAAAACCCTGCCACACCTATTCCCTGTGGGATTCGACCCCAAACTTGTTGGGTTATTATATTTGACACCGACCGCTTACACTGTTCTTAAGGTGTAATTTGAGCGTATCAGTAAGCAAATAATGGTGGAATCCCATTATCAACAAGATTAGGAGACGGATTCAAGGGAGAGGCGGCTAGGGTTCTTCAGAAGAGAGAAGAGGAGACTAAGGGCATTTGGGGGCAGCGCCTCAAAGAGAAATGGTTAGGGTTTTCGGAAAATTAAAGGGGCCGAAAAATAGCAATTAGGAATAGAGAATATATATCAAAGAAAGGTCTAACTGTTGGGTGATCGTGGGCCTTTGATCTTGAGAGATCAACGGCCAGGATAAAAAGAAAAGGCGGGGCGGGTCGTGTTAAATGGGTTCTAACCAGATTGATCATAGGGGTCATTTGGTTTGGGCTGGGGCTATTGAGCTAATGGTTTGGGCTAGATTTTGGTCCGAATTTTTCTTTTTAGCCCTATGTTGGGGCTACAAATTAAATATACGAAATTTATAAAAATAAGTAATAATTATTAAATAATAAAAATAATACTTATACAATAAAATTATTAAAAATAATAGCTTGACATTATAAAAATATAAAAAATGCAATTTTTGTATGAATAATATAATGAACGCCATTATTTATAGAATATAGGCTATTATTACGAAATTGTGTAAATAACTCAAAAAATACAGATGTAATTATGTAAAAATAAAGTAAAAAGTATTATAAAACATGCATGTGGATGTAAATAATAGATTTGGATGATTAGGTCATCACAAACAATGTTTTAAAAGGCGAAGGTGCAAGATGAGGCGTTTTACTAAACATGAGGCGAGGCCTAAGCCCCGAAAAATGAGACATAAGCCCCATGGATCTCTATTCTTTCAAACATTTTATAAATTTCTAAAATACGTGAAAATACAATAATATGAAATTACATTATTTTTATAAAACTCAAAGTTAAAAATGAATTTTTTTTTTTTTTTTCTATTTCTACGTAGACAACTTTAATTTTTAAAGGTTTGCAACTTTTTCCAGTAATCTTTTAATGTCTTATCGAAATTTTCTAAGAGACGAATTAATTTAGAAAGGATTTCAAAGAAACTAAGTGGGTGTTTGGACTTAATAATGGAAAAATTCTGGAAAAAGTAAAAAAAAAATTTCAAGTGAAATGGTATTTGAAAACTAGAGTTGTGTTTGGACATGAATACAATTTTGGGTTAAATTTTTGTGAGTGATCTAAGTGAATTTTTTGAAAAATAGTTTTTTGGAGTTTTTCAAATTTTCAAAGAATTTCGAAATTCATCTTCAAGTGAAAATTAAAAAATTATGGCCAAACAATGATTTCGAAAAAAAATAAAAAATTCCTAAGAAAACTGAATTTATTTTATGGCCAAATGAACTCTAAAAAGGAAAACTGAAAAACTTACATTGAGAAAATTCTTTAAAAAAAGATGAAACAAATTACGCAAAGAAACTACAAAAATAAGAATCATTGATGTTACACGTGTTATATTGAGATGCACACCATTTCATGTTTAGCCTTTAGCGTTTAGTCTTTGATAGACATTTGCAGTGAGTCCCCAAAAGTCCAAACATAAAAAAAGAAAAGGAAAATAGTGGATTTGGATATTGTGAGAACTCATCTTCTTTCTAAAATTTCTGTTAACCTGTTCAAACCGAAACTCAGAGCTACTAAGTTTCTTTAAACTTTTAAAACCCGAGGAGATGAAATCATCAGTTTGAAATAGTATGTGAGAACATAATGCTATTCACTTCCCGGCTCATCCTCTTTCTTTGCTTTTTGAAAATGAAATGGCACAAAATCAGAACATAAATTCTACTTCTTTCTTTTTCTTTTTTTTTTTTGGAATAACATCAGGTCATTCTCTTTCTTTCCTACACCTGGTTTTATGTTTGTGGTGAGAAAAGCTTTTAATTGTACTTTGATTCTTCTTCTTCTTGCGGAATTTGAACTAATTTGGTCGAGAAATTTTTGGTGAGCATCTCTCCAGTGAGGCCTAAGGCGCGCCTGAGCGTACGCCCGACTAGTTGGAGTATGCGCCCTATAGAACTTCACCCCCCATATCCGCCCAAGGGCCATTTGCCATCGCCTCACCTCAATACGCGCTCCGAAATGCCCCTCACTAACACCTTTTATAACACTGATCACAAAGTAATTTAAAAGGGTAATAAACAAATATTTGAAGAGTTTAAATGCAAGATAATCAATTTCAAAGCGTTAAAATTACAGAAAGTATTTGTATGACTCTTTTAAATTGGTGATGATGCAGAAAAGATATTTTAAAATTATATATTTATTGATAAACATATGAAGGCAAAATTAGGTATCAACAGAGGCCAACCAGCTAGAGGTTGTCCCAAAGACGTAGTTTGGAGTGGTGGGGCCTAGCCCCGATGTTATGCTTTCCCAGCTAGGCCTGAGGCTGAGTCATTTGACGTCATTATCACAGGTATTGTTCCAGTTTGACATAGAGATGCTTCAGTTCTACTTATTTCTACGTGTCATCCTACTTTTCTTCATATCTGGTTGTGCCTCATGATTCTTTGAGTCCTCCTGTGTATGTGTCCATGCCTATGGCAGATTTTATTGTTGTAAATCGTGTCTATCGCTCGTGTGTGATTACTATTAGCAGTCATAAGACTAGCGTAGATCTTCTACTTCTAGATATGGTAGATTTTGATTTTATCTTGGGTATGGGTTAACTGTCACCTTATCATGCTATATTGGATTGTCACGCCAAGACGGTGACCTTAGCCATGCCGGGGTTGCCTCGATTAGAGTGGAGAGGGACTCCTGGCCATTCTACCAGCAGGGTTATTTCCTATGTGAAAGCTCGTCATACGGTTGAGAAGAGATGTCTAACATATTTACCTTATGTTCGTGATTCGAGTGCGGAGGTTCCTTCCATGGATTCAGTACTAGTTGTGCACGAGTATCTAGAGGTATTTCCTGCAAATCTGCCGCGGATGCCACCTAGCAGAGATATTGACTTGTCACAACCCAAAACTTGGCCCGTCGTGATGGCACCTAACATGGTACTAGGAAGCCGACACCTTAAAACATTTTCAATACTTTTAAATGAAAAATGAACTAAAACAGGTTTAAATAATTAAAGCTCTCATAAACTGGATAAAAGATCAAAACTCAATATGAATGTTCCCAAAACCAGGGTGTCACTGAGTACATGAGCGTCTATACAACACAAGTTTGAAATACCGTCTACGAAAAACTGAAACTAAATACATAAAGCTGAAAGATAGGGAAGGAGAGTCAAGATCTGCGGACGCCAGGCAACTAACTCAAAATCTATGAATAACTAAGCTGCTCAGATAATCAGCACCCACCGTATCCGGAAATATATGGATCTGCACAGGAAGTGCAGGGTGTAGCGTGTGTACAACCAACTCAGTAAGTAACAAGACTAACTATTGGACTTAAAGTAGTGACAAGCTTCGCGGTACAATTCAATTACAGTACAAGAAAGCAGGCATGCTTTCAAGTTCAATAGTTAAAGACAATATAGTTAAATCACGTCAAGTTCAATTGAAATAGGATATGGCACATCTCAGTAACGACATGACAGTTACACATGCCAACTGATGTACAAATAGTAATGAAATCATATGCATACTCTCAGAGTATCAGTCACTCAGTCCTCCCATTAACTCCAACCTCATAGTCCTCATTCCTCATAATCACTCCATCCTCACAGCCACTTATTCCTCCCAATCGCTCGCACTCAGTATGTACCTGCACTCACTGCGGATGTGCATATTTCAGAGGGGAAATTCCGGCCCAAGTGCTATAATAAGCCAATCATGGCATGAATCAATTAGACATGTTGCGGTGTACAGCCCGCTCCCATAAATACTCTCACAATCAGGCCCTCGGCCTCAATGAGTCATCAACTTCTCCAGTCTCTTTGGCTCTCAAGAATCATGATAATTAGCCCAAACAATAAGGATATAATGTATCAATAAAGGACAATAGAGACTGAGATATAATATGCAAGTAAAAGTTGGGACTGAATAAAAATGGCAGTGTAGCAAATAATTTAGCATGTAGCACGACTTTTGCAGGTCGCAACAATGCCAACATATAGCCTAAGCATGATTTCTAACATAGATGACAACTCAACTTCTCTAACACATGGGGAAAATACGGGTAACAACAAGATTATTAACCTATGCAGTTCCATGGAATTGACCAAGTCAAAATTCCTACTGTGCATGCCCACACGCCCATCACCTAGCATGTGCATCACCTCAACACCAATTAGATCACACATAATTTGGAGTTTCATACCCTCATAACCAAGTTTAGAAGTGTTACTTTCCTCAAACCGTTAAAATCCCTTCTCCAATAAGCCCTTACCTCGCGAATCGGCCTCCGAATGCCTCGAATCTAGCCAAAAAAAATTCGATACAATCGATACGAGCTAAAGGAATCAATTCCATAAGAAAATACTAAGTTCTTAGTCAAAAGTTAAATAGTCAACTCAAAAGCCGGCCCTCAGGCCCATGTCTCGGAATGAAATAAAGGTCATAAAATCCGGAAGTCCATTCAACCACGAGTCTGTCCATACCAAATTTACCAAAATATGCACCAAATTGTCACTCAAATCCCCAAATTTAGCTCTTAAAATCCGTAGCCTCAAACTCCCAAATTCCACCTCAAAAACACACAAACTAGGTGGGAAATTCAATAGGGAAATCAAAAATCGAAAAGGCGAAAAACATAGTGATAGAAAGAGAAGGTCTGGCGACAGAGACGACGAGGGCAATCTCATCGAGAAGCTTGTTTGAGCAGCCATGGCGACGGCAGCCGGTGCCACTCCAGCTGGCGACCCTCCCCCTTCCATCTCGCAACCTTCTGAAACAACTCCCACCAACTCATAGCCCCTCGACTACAGTCATCTCCTCAAACCTTCAACCTTGAACTCAACCTCTACTGAACCCTAGATCGACTGCTCCAATCGAACCTATCTCGTTCAAAAGAGCTACCTTTCTGCAAGGACAGCCTTTTGTCAAATTTACAGAATCAGAAGTCGATCGAATGAATTTAATTAAAGGCCTTCAATATGCTGTCATTGGTAAGTTTTCTTATGGTTGGACCGATATTCAAAAGCTTCGTCGATTAATTCATGCACAGTGTGGAATTACGGGTGACTGCAATATTGGATTACTCAGAGATATGCATGTACTTATTCAATTGACTCTATGGCAAGATTTTACCAATTTTACATCCAAAGCAAACAAAAAATAGATATGAATACCAGATGAGGACACTAATCTATGACGCTAAGTTCAAGGAAGGAGAAGAAACTTCAAAAGCAATGGCGTGGATTTCATTTCCTAGTCTGCTGCCCACATACTTTGTAAAGGAATGTTTGTTCTTGCTTGAATCTGCTGTTGGAAATCCACTTCACCTTGAAATGGCAACTATAAAGACGACAAGGCCTAGTTGTGCTAGAGTAAAGGTGCTAGTTGATCTTTAAGCTAAATTGCCAAAGAAAGTACGAATGGATATTGAAAATGAGGCTACTGGAGAAGTGAGAACAGAGTGGATTAAAATCCGGTATGATTTTATCCCTAAGTACTGCAAACAATGCAAATTGCAAGGCCACGACATGCTAGAATGCTGGAAACTACATCTAGAATTGCTGAATGAACGCTCTGTTGAGAAGCAAAAAGTTAAGGACAAAGGAAAGGAAGCAGCATGTTTGATGATTCTATCAAGTGGTAAGGTAATTGGCAGTACTAGTCTACAATGGAAGGAAGTTAATCGAGTACAAAGCAAAGGTAAACAAATAGGAGAGAAGTCCAAAGGTAGAATAGAGGTAATGCCAGCTAATACAGCTGCCCAGAAAGTTCAGACAACTAACAAATTTGCTATCCTAGAAATGGAGCAAAGCAGAGCTAATGAAGACAACCAATTTATCTTATTTGAAGAAGAATTGGGAAAGAGTACACATGGTTCAATGGCAGCAAAGATAGCTTCAACACCAGGTAATAGCAAGCCACCACATTTTCCAAAGAAACAGGCAGAAGGAAATGAAAGTGGAGATAGAGCAGTAGCTGCTGAGACTAAAGAACCAACAGGTCACTGGGTCAACAGAACATTTGTAGACAATATCACAACAAATCAATCATGCCAGGAGATCCCCTCACAGTCAACTAAAATTATGATACCTTACATAATTGTAAATGAGGTTGAAAGAATTCAACTCAATGATGGCAAGCTATGGAGTGAGCAAGTAGAGGAAGGTTCAGAGGAAGAAGAAGTACCAGATGGTATAGGCAGTGATGAGGATTCAACAGATGAAGAAGAGGAACATGATGTACAAGGTGTAAATGGTAAGGAAAAACAACAAGACACAATGAGAGACACTCAAAACAAGAATAATGACAAAGATGTTGAAAGAGCTAACAAGGAGATCACAACGTTAGAAGTAATGCTGCCCAACATACTAACAACACCTAAGCTTAAGGCAGCTGTTGTTCAAAATGCTGGAGAAATTGAAGCTCATAATCAATCTGCAGATAGGCTGAATAAGAGCACAAATTTCACTGGGATACAGACCACTCCAACTAATGAAGTTAAAGCACAGATCAATGTAGGAATAGCTGGTTGCTCTCACGAAGATACTGGAAACAAAGACCAGATGATTCACAAGACAAAGAACATAGCGCTAATCTAAGTAGTTTCTGAATCACAATTGGCAGTGCATAGAGGTACTATTGAAAAGGATGAGCACACAACATAAATATGAAGAGACCTTGATGAAGAATCCACATCACAAAATCTCAACAATGTGGCAAGACAAGTAGACCTTTCACCTAAATTGATGGATGCAGGGAAAAAAAGAGGCAAGAAAAAACAGGGCAAAGACATTTAAAGTGTAGCATCAGGGGTCCAAACCAGAAGGATCCTATCTAAATCCCACAATCAATCATGAATGGGATCATCTGGACTATAAGGTCAGTCAACACAAAGAAAGCCTTTGAGAGGCTTATCAATATGCACAGACAGTACCATTTTCAATTCATTGGAATTTTGGAGCCTATGCAGAAAGCCAAAAAATTGAAGAGATATATAAGGAGGATTGGAATGCCTAAATGCTATGCCAATGTGTCAAACAAGATATGGGTGTTTATAGATGATGATCATGAAGTAGACATAATAAATGATATGGAGCAACAGCTAACTATGAAGCTGACAAACATGGATTCTCAAACTCCCTTCATTGTAACATTTGTGTATGCAAAATATAATGCTATTGAAGGAATTGAGCTGTGGGATAGTTTGTACCATCTTGCCAGAGATATGACAGTGCCTTGGCTAGTTGGAGGTGACTTCAATGTGATACAGGATGAAGAAGAAAAATTTGGTGGACTCCCAGTGTCTCTAAATGAAGTTGAAGACTTTAGACACTGCATTAATACCTGTAATCTCTCTGAACTTGGCTTTAAAGGAAGCATATACACATGGTGGAATGGGAGAGCTGAGGAGGACTGCTTATTCAAAAGGCTGGACAGATGCCTAGCTAACTGGGAATTTCAACAGTGGCTGCCACAAATGGAGATAACCCATTTGCCAAAATTAGGCTCAGATCACTGTCCTATGTTACTAACTTGTAACCAGGACACTGCACCTGTAAAGAAGGCATTCAGATTTATCAACTTCTAGACAAAGCATCACACTTTCAAAGATGTAGTCAAAGAACACTGGAAGGCAGATTTTTATAGGAGATCCTTTCATCCTATTCAATCACAAACTGAAGAAGTTGAAAAGAGCCTTATCAACATGGAGCAGAGCAACATATGGAGATATTTTCCAAAAAATAGCAAGTCTGGAAGAAATGGTCAAAGTACATGAAGCTCAATTTGAACTACACCCTACTGTCCAGAACAGAGAAAGAGTGCAAAAGGTATAGGCTGAATTGATCAAATATTTGGCTTTAGAAGAAGAATTCTGGAAGCCAAAATCTGGCATGACATTGTTCAAAGATGGTGATAGGAACACAAAGTTCTTTCATGCACAAGTAAATGGCAGAAGAAAGAGATTGCAGCTAAAAAGAATACAAAACAGTCTAGGCACATGGCTGGAGGATAATGATGAAATAGCAGAGGAAGAAGTCAGGTTTTTCAAAGCACAATTCCATAAGGATACAATTCCTACAACATTTGGAATCCTAGATCATGTTCCTACAATAGTGGATAGCACAGATAACAGTCAACTAATGCAGCAATAAACAAAGGAGGAAACAAAGAAACTGTGTTTGGACTCAGTGCAGAAAGTGCTGGAGGGCCAGATGGTTTCACTCGAAGCTTTTACCAATCATGCTGGGACATAATTGAAAATGATATAGTGGATATGGTCAAATCAATCTTCAATGGCCAATACCCTCCCCAAGTTTGTAACACACACAAACCTGGTTCTTCTGCCAAAAAGGAAGGAAGTGAGCACCTTTTCAGATATGAGACATTTAAGCCTCAGTAATTTTATCAACAAAATCTTTTCCAGAGTCATTCATGAAAGAATGGTAAACATCCTGCCAAAGCTAATTTCTGAGGAGCAATTTGGTGTTGTAAAAGACAGAAGCATAGTGGAGAATGTCCTCTTGACACAAGAGATAATAACAGACATTCGACTGAGGACCAAAGCAGGGCCAAATATTGTAATCAAATTGGATATGACAAAAGCATATGATAGACTGTCATGGTTATTTTTGACAAAAGTTCTGAGGAAAATGGGATTTGAATAAAGGTTTATAAGCTTGGTGTATGAGATTGTATCAAACAATTGGTACTCTGTATTGCTAAATGGACAGCCACATGGCTTCTTTAAGTCCACAAGAGGGGTGAAGCAAGGTGACCCTCTGTCACCTGCTCTATTCATTCTGGAAGCAGAGGCAATGTCCAGAGGATTGAATGCATTGCACTCCAATCTATACTTCTGTGGATTTGGATTGCCCAAGTGGAGTCCCAAGATAAACCACCTAGCCTATGCTGATGATACCATCATCTTCTCCTCATCAGATGCTACCTCACTGCAGCTTATAATGGAGGTGCTGACAACATATGAAAGTGCCTCTGGTCAACTGATAAACAAGAGTAAATCTGTTGTGTATATGCATCATTCCACTACTGAACACATAGTTAATAAGGTTCAAAGAGTCACTGGAATCTTGAGGCAAGACTTCCCTTTCACATACCTTGGATGTCCAGTCTTCTACAAGAGAAGGGAGATGAACTACTACAAAGGTCTCATACAAAAGGTGATGGACAAGCTTCAAGCTTGGAAAGGATAATTACTTTCCATAGGGTGAAGTGCAGTGCTAATAACACATGTGCTACAGAGCCTGCTCATACATCTCCTTTCTGCAGTAAATCCTCCTGCTTGTATGATCAATAAGTTACATAAGATAATTGCACAATTCTTTTGCTGCAACTTTGTTGGACACCCAAGAAGACACAGGGCACCATGGAACACCTTATGCTTACCATGTGAGGAAGGGGGTGCAGGATTTAGGTCCTTACATGACATGTCTACTGCATTGTTTTGCAAACTGTGGTGGAACTTCAGAACAAAGCCAAGTCTGTGGAGTGCCTTTATGAGTCAGAAATATTGCAAAAAGCTTAATCCTATGATTGGTCCTTGGAGAGATGGATCTCATATATGGAGAAAAATGATTGAATGCAGAAACATCATAGAGAGTCAAATCTTTTGGAAACCTAAGATGGGATCTTCTCTATTCTGGTTTGAAAACTGGACTGGATT
>MCJB01036715.1:111170-129056 GCA_002018475.1 Nicotiana obtusifolia
GAGTTGATGGCAAGATGTAATGCAACAGTAACACACACATTCAGAGAAGGCAACAAACTGGCAGATCATTTGGCCAACTATGCCGTGGATGTTGTACCTATGAAATACTACTGTTTTGTTGAGCTGGATACACAAAGTAGAAGGTTGATCAATAGTGATAAGAGTCAATGCCCATATCTAGGAGTAAGAGTTGCAGGAAACAAGGGGCAGTAGCTCTGCCAACAGCAGCAAAAGAATCAAAGATACAGCAGCTACATAAGGCAGCGTCAACAGCTCATGCTTCTATCCACCATGATACACTCTTGGGGTCAGTCCACCACTGAAGAAGCAATGTGCAACATTCATAATGCTCTTTCCATTGCTACTATGGCATCTAGACTGAACACCAACCAATTTGTGCAACTCCATCAACATTTCAAATCAACAAGTCAGCCCAAACCAAAAGAACATAGACGCTCAGCTCAGCAAAATCAGTGCCACCAACAGAAGAAACTCAGCAACAACAACCTCACCTCTCAAATGCAGCATACAAGGCAAACTCAAAGAATACACCAACACCAGCAACAACAAGCCACCATTGAACTCAACAACTTTCACAACCCTGCAGATAGATTGGTATGGTCCATATCATTGATGCAATTGTAAGGTGTAGTAATAGCACTGGTAGTGTTCACTCCCTTGCAATTACATAAATCATCATGGGTCTTCCCTGCCACTATACGCCACTGGAACCCAGAAAACACACAACTACACAGGAACAGCAATAAGAACAGCCAAACTCAGCAGCAACTACAAGATAGTAACAAAAGCAACATTCTGAAACAAACTTAGGTGATCACAGAGTCAAAGCAGCAAAGTCAACACACAAATCAAAACCAATTGATATACAATCAGCAACAAACTAAATTTTAAAGTAGCAGCAACAAAAACACCATTTCCTCCACCGAACTCAGTATCTCCTACTACATCGTAAACAGTTTGAAATGGTCCAGATCACTGCTGCAGTTGCAAGGTGTGGTATCAACACCGTTGGTGCTCAATCTCTTGCAACTACAGCAATCCTCATGGACTTTAGCCCCCACAGTGCATCACTGGAAATCACACAACATACAGCGGTACAACAGTAGTATACCAAGCCATTAGCAATTACATGTCATAGAAGCACTACCAACAGGTTACCAACGGAAGCAACAGGAATCAAAAGTAGACAACAGCTCCCAAAGAAGCAGCAAGCCAAACAGACAACCTAACAAAAGACACAAGATACAAACATACACTTAACAGCACCAGACTTAGCACACAGGCTACCCTCCCAACTTCAGAACCAACAGCAGCAATCAGAATATTGCTAACTCAACACAAACAACACTGCCGTCCAATTATAGGGCAGACTCACATAGCCATCATCAACTTGTCTTTCCTTTAGGTCAAAGCAAAATTGAAGATAGCTCGCACTTTTTTGTCACACTTTTGGGAACTCTATAAATCACTGATAGATGTCAGATGTATATACAAGGGATCACATCCCTCAACAACCTAATAGAAGCAGGAACATATGTACTTTTTTGTATAGCTGACCTAGGAAAATTTCACTTTGTTTTTGTACATACAATTGTCTATCAATATAAAATAGACCATCGTCACATCACCATAGGTCTAACACCTTACTACTTTTTAGGTACAATTAGTTATCACCTTAGGATGACTAAGTGTACACTCATTCACTTTTGGGAAGTAAGGTTCATGTCCCCCTCCACTTTTGTATTTTGCTTCTATTAATAAAACTTATATTTAGCCACAACAAAAATATTCAATGGGGAAATAAAATTATTGAATAAAAATAACCACAAGTGACATACCTCAAGAATCCCTTCGAAATCCCTCTCAAAAAATTGCCCTAATCCGAGTTTGCTAAGTCAAGAAATGATAAAACCCTCGGAACCCAACATTTATATTCTGCCCAGGCATTCTCGCACCAGTGACATCTTACCCGCATCTACGGCTTCACAGAAGCGACAACTCTCCCTCTTCTGTGGTAGTTCACCAGGGACAGACCTTCACACTTGCGGAACATTCTCCGCTTTGCGCACACGCAGGTGCGACTTACTTCCCCTCCTGCACTTCCCCCTCGCTTCTGCGCTCAACCTCACCGTATCTGCGACCACGCAGGTGCAGTCAGAACTTCGCACCTGCGACCACTGCACTCTCTTCTCCTGGCCGCATCTGCACTTCCCAGTTCGCACCTGCAATCAAAGCTCTACAGGTGCGATTGCACCAGAAGACTCCCAGCTTCAGCAACCCTTTAACTCAAAACCTTGATCCGTTAACCACCCGAAATCCACCCGAGGCCCCCGAGACCTCGACCAAATATACCAACTAGTCCTAAAATACGATATGAACTTAGTCGAGCCCTCAAATCACATCAAACAACGATAAAACAATGAATCATGCATCGATTTAAGCCTAATGAACTTTTGAACTTCTAACTTCTACATTTGAAGTCGAAACCTATCAAATCACGTCCGATTGACCTCAAATTTTGGACACAAGTCACAAATGACACAACGGACCTACTCTAACTCCTGGAACCCCAAGTCATGCATCGTAACCATAAAGTCAATTCTAGGTCAAACTTCTATACTTCCAACTTTTGCCATTTCAGCCTTATTCCACTACGAACCTCCAAATCGCAATCCGGACACACTTCTAAGTCCAAAATCACCCAACGGAGCTAACGGAATCATCAAAATTACATTCCAGAGCCATTTACACACAAGTCAACATCTGGTAAACTATTTCAGCTTAAGCTTCTAACCTTGAGACTAAGTGTCTCAACCTATTCCGAAACCTCTCCGGACTCGAACCGACTACCCCCGCAAGTCACATAACAATAATTAAGCAGGGAATGAGCAGTAAATGGGGAACGGGGCTACAACTCTCAAATGACTGCCGAGGTCATTACATGACTTCTGTATTGATCTAGCACCGGGCATTAAGCCCATATCTGTTCCACCATACCGTATGGCCCCGCCGGAGTTGAAAGAATTGAAGGACCAGTTGCAAGATTTGCTTGATGACTTATTTGATAATCTTCAAGAGGCCAAGGTGTTTTTGGAGATTGATTTGAGATCTGGCTGCCATCACTTGAAGATTAGGGCATCAGATGTCTCTAAGATGGATTTTCGGACACGGTATGGGCATTATGAGTTCGTAGTGATGATGTCATTTGGGTTGACAAATGCCGCAACAACATTTATGGGTTTGATGAACCAAGTGTTCAAGCACTATTCGGATTCTTTTGTGATTTTATTCATTGATGATATCTTGATCTGCCCCCACAGTCGAGAGGAGCATGAGCAACATCTTCAAATTGTACTTTAGACCTTGAGAGATAGCCAATTATATGCTAAGTTTTCAAAGTATGAGTTTTGGTTAGACTCAGTCGCCTTTTTGGGGAAAGTTGTATCGGCAGAGGGCATAAAGGTGGATCCTAAGAAGATTGAGGCAGTCCAGAACTGGCCTACACCTACTTCAGCTACGGAGATCCGAAGTTTCCTAGGTTTGGCGAGTTATTATCACCAGTTTGTGGAGAGGTTTTCATCCATAGCAGCCTCATTTACTAGATTGACCCAGAAGGATGCCCAATTTAGATGGTCAGATGAGTGTGAGTTGATCTTTCAGAACCTCAAGACTGCTTTGACTACGACTCTAGTATTGGTGTTGCCCATAGGTTAAGGATCTTACACGGTGTATTGTGATGCATATCGATTAGGCTTGGTGCCGTACTGATGCTAGTTGGCGGGGTGATTGCATACATGTCAGAACAGTTGAAGGTTCAAAAGAAGAATTACCCTGTTTATGACTTAGAGTTGACAATCATTGTTCATGCGTTGAAGATTTGGAGAAGCTATCTTTATGTCGTGTCGTGTGAGGTGTTCATTAATCATCGTAGTCTACAGTATTTGTTCAAGTAGTGGATCTCAACTAGAGGCAGAGAAGGTGGTTGGAGCTTTTGAAAGACTATGATATCACCATTTTGTATCATAATGGGAAGGCTAACATGGTGGCCGAAGCTTTTAGTAGAAAGGCTGTGAGCATGGGAAGCCTTGCGCATATAGTAGTTGGTGAGAGGTCGCTTGCATCACATGTTCAGGTTTTGGCCAATAAGTTCATGAGGTTAGATTATTCGGATCCCAGTCGTATCCTAGGTTGCACAGTCTATTGGTCTTCCTTGTATGAGCGCACCAGAGAGCGCCAATATGATGACCTTCATTTACTTGTCCTTAAGGACACGGTGCGACACAGTGGTGCCAAGAAGGTTACTGTTGGATATGATGGGGTTTTACGGATGCAGGGTCATATTTTTGTGCCCAATATGGATGGGCTTCATGAGTTGATTCTTGAGGAGGCCCACAGTTCCCCGTATTCTATTCGTCCGAGTGCCGCCAGAATATATTAGGACTTGTGGAAGCATTATTGGTGGAGGAGGATGAAGAAGGATATAGTGGCCTATGTAGCTCGGTATCTTAATTGTCAGCAAGTAAAGTACGAGCATCAGAGGACTGTCGTTTGCTTCATAGGCTAGAGATTCCTGAGTGAAACTGCGAGTGTATCACTATAGATTTTGTTGTTGGACTCTCACGGACTTAGAAGAAGTTCGACGCGGTATGGGTCATTGTGGACAGGTTGACCAAGTCGGCACATTTCATTCCAGTGGCAGTTACCTATTCTTCAGAGTGGTTAGCTGAGATCTACATCCGTGAGATCATACGTCTTCAAGGTGTACCCGTATCTATTATTTCTGATCGAGGTACGCAGTTCACCTCGTACTCCTGGAGGGCCGTATAGGCTGAGTTAGGCACATGAGTTGAGTCGAGTGCGATATTTCACCCCCAGACAAACGGGCAGTCTGAGCACACTATTCAAATATTGGAGAATATACTTCGTTCTTGCATTATGGATTTAGGGGGTTCTTGGGATTAGTTTTTGCCGCTTGTGGAGTTTGTGTACAACAATAGCTACCAGTAGAGCATTCATCCCTATGATGCATTATACAGGAGGCGATTTCATTCTCCAGTTGGGTGGTTCGAGCCCCGAGAGACTCGGTTGTTGGGTGCCAATTTGGTATAGGATTCCTTGGATAAGCTAAGGTCAAGATTATTCAGGAGCAACTTCACACCGATCAGTCTCGGAGAAGAGTTATGCCGACCGTAGAGTTCGTGATGTTGCATTCATGATTAGAGAGAGGGTATTGCTCCGGGTTTCATCCATGAAAGGTGTGATAAGGTTCGGAAAGAAGGGCAAGTTGAGCCCTAAGAATATCGGACCCTTTGAGATTCTTGAGAGAGTGGTGAGGTGGCCTACAGGCTGGCATTGCCACCTAGTTTATCAGCAGTCCATCCAGTGTTCAATGTGTCCATGCTTCGAAAGTATCACGGTGATCTGTCCTATGTGTTAGAACTCAGCTCAATCCAATTGGACAAGGATTTCACTTTTGAGGAGGAGCTGGTGGCTATTCTAGCCCGGCAGGTCTGGCAGTTAAGGTCCAAGAGTTATCCTTCAGTTCTAGTACAGTCGAGAGGTCAGCCGATCGATCCGGCCATGTGGGAGTCCGAGTCGGACGTGCGGAGAAGTTTCACCAGCCACGTTCGAGGACGAACTTTTGTTTTAGAGGTGGAGAATGTGATGACCCGATAGGTCATTGGTAGTTCACCCTTTATTTATAGTCCGAGACTTCGAATTGCTTTGTTTAGCCTTTCTCGATTTGCGTGCGCAGTCCGTGTCTTTTTTCAAAAAATTCTTATGTGAAAATTAATAAAAAAGTAAAATTTTGTCATAAAACTCATTTGAGTTGACTGTAATCAACGTTTTGTGTAAACAGACCCGAATCAATATTTTGACGGTCCCAGTTGGTCAGTATCGTGATTTGGGACTCAGACTTATGCCCGAAATTGAATTCGGAAGTCCCTAACTTGATTTAACGTATTTTGTTGAAACCTAGTAATTTGAAGGCTAAAAGAATTTCTACGTTTGACCGTAAGTTGACTTTGGTGCTATTGGGTTCGGATTTTTGTTTAGGAACTTGGTATAGGTTCATTTCAGTACTTATGACTAGGTTGATTTGACGTGATTCGGACGTCCGGTCGTAAAAATTCATGTTCTTGACTTTCTTCAATATCATTCCTTTTGATGTACGATTCATAGTTCTAGGTGTTATTTTGGTGCTTTGATCGCACTAGCGAGTTCGTATGATGTTAATCCTACTGGTGATTTTTGGACTTAGACCATTGTTGGTTTTTCACTGTTGCTATCACCTGGTGCTTTGTGCTTCATGATCGCGAAGGGGAAACTAGGGCTGGGGTGGTTTTCTTTATCGCGAACGTGGAGCATTGGGAGATCTGCACTTCGTGAACGCGTTTAGCCTCTCGCGAGCGTGTAGGGTTATGGGCCCGGGAAGGGCGCATCACTGTTACTCTATGCGAACGCGAGCCCTTGCCAGTGAACGCGAAGGCCTGGGGGAGAAGCCTTCACGAACGCATGAGGAACCTCACGAACACGTAGCCCATTCTGGCTGATTTGCTTCGCGAACTCGTCAGGCCCTTCACGAAAGCGAAAAAGACCTTACGCCCAGTCTAATAAATATCCCAAAAAAGCGATTTCACCCATTTTCACCATCTTCTAATTAGAGCTCGGCATAGAGGCGATTTTGAAGAGAAATTTCATCACCACTTCATAGGTTAGTGTACTTTGACTCATTTTCTTCCATTACCATCAACACCCATTGATTTCCAACCTTAATTTATGCTCTTTCATGGTAGAAAATTAGGGATTTGGGAAGAATTGGGGGGAGGGGGTTGTAAAATTGAGATTTAGAGCTCAAATTGAGGTCGAATTTCGAAACTAATCACATAATTGGGCTCGGGGGTGAATGGGTAATTGCGTTTTGGTCTGAATCTCGGGTTTTTACCAAGAGACACGGGGTTACCTTTTGGGAAAAGTGTAAAGATCTTAGCTGTATGTATTGTAATTGATTTTCCTCGTATTGTTTGTTGATATTAAGTCGATTTTGGTTAAATTTGATGGTTTGGAGGCGAATTTTAGAGGAAAGGCCCCAGCTGAGCTTTGATTTGCTTGAGGAGCGAGGTAAGTGCTTTCTCTAACCTTGATTTGAGGGAATAGGAACCCTTGATTTATGTGTTATATGAATTACATGTGTAGCAGCGCAAATGCGAGGTGACGAGTGTATATATGCTGTTAAAATAATTGTTTCAATGCTTGCCCGTATTTCATTAATTATTTTATTCCATGTTTTAACTATTTCATGCTTTAATTGCTTGCTATGTCTTATCTTGCTACTTGTCACTTATTAAAATATTCATTTCTTCCATGCATCCATGATTAATTGGTACCTGTCTTGATTATCCTATTGTACACTTTAGTTGTCATATATTGGCATGTCCTGTTGCTGTGTATTAATTTTGTCCTTCCTTGATTTTGGTACGAGGTTCCTTTATGGCTTTGCTTTCATATTCTTTAATCGTTGAAATGCTTGTGAGCTGAGTTGTTGGATTGATTACATTTATTGATTTTGTTTATGGATCGGGTTGCAAGCCACAACGGGTGGAATAAAGGAGGATTGATATTGATATGGTGGGATCGGTTTGCGCATTGCAATGAATTTTTATTTGAAAATTAATAAAAAGGTGAAATTTTGCCTTAAAACTTATTTGAGTTGACTGCTGTCAACGTTTTATGTAAACGGGCCTGGATTAGTATTTTGACGGTCGTAGTGGGTCGTATTATGATTTGGGACTCGGGCTTATGCTCGAAATTGAATTCACAAGTCTCTAACTTCATTTAACGTAATTTGTTGAACACTAGTAATTTGAAGTCTAAAAGAATTTCTACATTTAACCGTAGGTTGACTTTGTTGCTACTGGGTTCAGATTTCAGTTTCGGATCTTGGTATAGGTTCATTTAAGTATTTATGACTTTTCTGCAAAATTTGGTGGAAAACGTATTTGATTTGACCTGAGTCGTACATCCAGTTGTAAACTTTCATGTTCTTGACTTTCTTTGAAAATATCATTCATTTTGATGTCCGATTCATAGTTCTATGAGTTATTTTGGTGTTCTGATCGCACGAGCGAGTTCGTATGATGTTAATCCTATGGGTGATTTTTGGAGTTAGGCCATTGTTGGGTTTTCACTGTTGCTGTCACTTGGTGCTTTGTGCTTCGCGATCACAAAGCCACTCTTCCGATCGCGTAGGGGAAACTAGGGCTGGGGTGGTTTTCTTTATCTCGAACGCAATAGTTGTGTCATGAACGCGGAACATTGGGGGATTTACACTTCGCGAACGCAACCAGCCTCTCGCAAATAAGTGCTCAAGCAATGCGAAGAGACAAATCTTGTGCTAAATTGGGAAAAATGCCACTTCATGGTGGATGAAGCTATTGTTCTGGGACATAAAATCTCAATGCGTGGCATAGAGGTAGATAAAGCTAAAACAGAAATCCTCGCTAAGCTTCCCCCACCCACGTCCGTCAAAGGTGTTCGTAGTTTTCTGGGGCATGCTGGATTCTACAGGCATTTCATTAAGGATTTTTCAAAATTTGCAAATCCTATGTGTAAACTCCTTGAGAAGGATGCCAAGTTCGTCTTCGATGAGAAATGCCTCAAAGATTTTGAGGAATTGAAGGAAAAGCTCACCACGGCACCCATTATTGTCACACCTGATTGGTCACTCCCTTTCGAACTTATTTGTGACGCCAGTGGTGTAGCTATTGGAGTGATGCTGGGCCAACGAAACCATAAAGTTCTTCACCCCATCTACTATGCTAGCAAAACACTTAACGGGGCGCAGATGAATTATACAGTNGTAGGGGAAACTAGGGCTGGGGTGGTTTTCTTTATCTCGAACGCAATAGTTGTGTCGTGAACGCGGAACATTGGGGGATTTACACTTCGCGAACGCAACCAGCCTCTCGTGAACGCGTACGGTTACGGGCCTAGGTCGCAGGTGCCTAGTTTGGCGCGCAGGTGAGCATCCGCAGAGGAGGCACCGCAAATGCGAAATCTGGGCCATTGCTACTGGACCACGAGTGCGGTCGTGTGTCGCAGAAGCGGGCTCGTACGAGCGGCTAATACTCTGCAGAAGTGAGACCGCAGGAACGCACTTGGTCAGCAGAAGCAAATTTTCCTGGGCTTAGAGGGAACCGCACCTGCGATGGATTTTTCCGCATGTGCGGAGTCGCAGGTACGACTGAGTGGCCGCAGGTGCGAAATATCGCTGGGCAGAGGGGTTCTTTTAAGTTGAGACTTAGCTCTCATTTCTCTTATTTTTCACTTGGATGGCTGAATTTGGGGAGCTATTTTGAGGAGTGATTCATCAAGCAACACGAGGTAAGTGATTCCCACTTATTGCAAGTTAAATACGTGAGTTATAAATGGATTAAACATGAAAAATTCATGGAAGTTGTGGGATTTTAAGAGTACAACCTAGAATTGATAATTTTGAATTTTGACTATGATTTTGGAAGTGGAATTAGGAATAAATTATATATTTGAGTTCGTGGTGTTATGGGTAAAGTTTATCTTCGAAAAAATTTTGGAATCCGGGCACGTGGGCCCCAGGGTTGACTTTGCTGACTTTTTCGAGCGGAGTTGGAAATTTTTATAAATTGATTAATTATGAGTATTAGAGTATAGTTTTATTGGTTTGATTATGGAACTTCGGAGCGAGGTAAGTCTCCTGTCTAACCTTGTGAGGAGGGAAATTAACCCGTAGGTATTATATTTATGACATGCTACATGTTTTGAGAGCTACTCACATATGAGGTGACGAGTATCCGTGCATATGCTAGAATTCCTGATTATGTGCGGGTAGACTTAGATTCACGCCATGCTTTAATTGTACTATTTGAGTTATCCTTACCTGTTTAATTCTTTCATTTTGTGTTACAACCTGAGAGTAGGCTTGCGTAGAGTGATAGGCTCGCTATTGTAGAGATTTGATGAGCTACTTGGTTAGCCGTGGAATAATTGTGCTTCCCTTACGAATTTCTCCCGTGTTGTGCGTTTTCATCGAAAAGCTTCCTTAAATTTCATAAATCACACATATATTTGTCAGTGGGATAAAGGACCTGCTAAAGCTTCTAAGTCTTATGGGATCGGGAAGTTCGCCTCGGTATTATCATATTCTTATGGGATCGGACCATTTGCCTCGGCAGTATCATGTACCACATCCTTATAGGATCGGGCCATTTGCCTCGGCAGTATCATGTATCATATTCTTATGGGATCGGGCCATTCGCCTCGGCAGTATCATGTACCACATTCTTATTGGATCGGGCCATTCGCCTCGGTAGTATCATAATCTTATGGGATCAAGTCGTTCGCCTCGGCAATATCATGTATCATATTCTTATGGGATCGGTTTGTTCGCCTCCGCATTTCTATAAAATACTCTTATGGGATCGGGCAGTTCACCTCAGCAACTTCATGAAACACTCTTATAGGATCGGGCCGTTCGCCTCGACAGAATCGTGCGTAATATTTGAAAAGAAGCCAGCGTGTCCGTGAATTTTTCTGATTTGAGTTGTGACGACCTATCTAGTGGGGATATTTGATATATACTTCGATTGAGGAAGTAACCGATAATTGAGAGATCGTGTTTACTGTTTAGAGGAGAATCATACTAGGTACCTATAATTGTTTACACTTTTTATTTACCATGCCTCACACTTGTTTACTTTCTATTGTACTTGATTTATTGGACCAGTAGCAGGTGTCGATATCGACCCCTTGTCACTATTTCTCCGGGGTTAGGCTAGATACTTATTGGGTACGCGTTAATTTACGTACTCATGCTTCACTTTTGTAGTTATTGTGCGGGTATATATTTCTAGTAGTCTTTTGGGTGCAAAGGCGCCGCTATTGCAGGGACTTTACGGTGAGCTGCATCCCATGTTACGATCTGCAATATACAGAGTCTCCATCAGAATTATTTATATTTTTCTGTCTAACTTGTATTCCAAACAGATGTTGTATTGTTATTGTACCTTCTAGTAGATGCTCATGCACTTGTGACACCGGGTTTTGGGGGTGTTCTAGAATTTTTTATGAATTATTTTACATTGATAAACTTTTACTTATTATTTTAATTAAACTATACATAATTATGATTTATTTTAATGCACTGACCTCTCTATCTAAATAAGATTTACGATTTTAAAAATAATTAATGAATAATTAAGTTGGTTGTTCATTATTGGCTTGCCTAACGGCGATGTTGGGCGCTATCACGGTCTATAGTAGATTCTGGGTCATGACACATATGGTGGTGGCAGTGGTGGAGAAGCGGCATCTTAAAGAGAGGGTGAGAGAGAGGAGAGAGTGAAGAGAGAAGGAAATAAGGTGGAAAATGGGGGGAAAATTCTGATTTCCTAGGCTTTAAATACCTATGGAGGCGATTGATAGGGACTATAAGATTAAAGGGCTATGGATGGATGACATTTGATCTTATAAAACTACGTCATTCTGAATCCTCACCTGGCAGCCCTATTTGGACCGGATATGTGGGCTCTTTGGGCTTCTAATTTTGGGCCAATATTGGCTTAATTTTAATTAAAAATAAACTAGCCCCATCTGTTAACCACCTTAAAAATTGAAATGTTTAGGTGGCTAAGGGTGCAATATCAAGGCCAATTGAGAAGGCTCCTAGGGGAGGGGCCAATATGACATAGTTTAAGGACAAAACTGCGTTGTTTTGGTTAAGTCACAGAGTTCTCAGCCTTCTATTATCCTTGATCAAACAGCCCAGAATCAATTTTATTTGTCATAAGCCCTATAATCAGATTTTTGGCCTCATTTCACTCTCCCAAACCTTAGAGGCCCCTCTCTTCTCTCTCACTCCTCCTTTACCGCCGCCCCTTACCATGGCGTGACCACCGCCTGCCCTCATCCACCGGTGTCCAAACAACCCCAAAACTTCACCATCTCATCCTCTTACTCTTCTCTCTCCAAATACCCAAACCAAACCCCTCAAACTCTATGAACTTTAGATCGAGAAACCCGACAAGCCACCCCATTTCGTAGAGTTCATGGCATCTCCGCCCCACAACACATACATAGTCGGATAGGTTCTTGTTTAGACTACCTTTCCCTACTGATTTCGAAGCCAAATTCCGACTACTGGAGTCTGATGATTCGATAGATCATCTATAGTTTTACCTTTAATTTCCTTGCTCCGAGACCTTGAATAGCTCTGTTTAACCTTTCTCAATTTGCGTGCACAATCCGTGTCTTTTTCGGGAAGATTTTTATGTGACAAATTGATGAAAATGTAAAATCGTGCCTTAAAACTCATTTGAGTTGACTTCGGTCAACGTTTTGAGCAAATGAACCCGGATCAATATTTTGACGGTCCCGGTGCATCCATATCATGATTTGGGCCTTAAGCGAATGATCGGAATCAAATTTGGAAGTCCCTAACTTGTTTTAACGTACTTTGTTGAAAACTAGAAGTTTAAAGGTTTAAAGAATTCTTAAGTTTGACATTAACTTGACTTTGCTGCTACAGAGTTTGGATTTCTGTTCCAGTACTTGGTATAGGTTCATTTCAGTATTTATGACTTATCTACAAAATTTGGTGCAAAACGGAGTTGATTTGACGTGATTCGGACGTCCTGTTAAAAAATTGGAAGTTCTTAAGTGTTTTTGAAAATTTCATTTGTTTTAATTTCTAATGCATAGTTCTAGGTGTTATTTTGGTGTTTTGATCACGCGAGCAAGTTCGTGTGATGTTATTACACTTGTGTCCATGTTTGCGGCAGCCTTGGTTTGCATTTGAGATAAAATTGTCGCCTTAGTTCTTTCATCTCTTTTATATACTGCTTTCATGCCTTACATACTTGGTACTTTATTTGTATTGACGTCCCTGTTGCTCGGGGATGCTGTGTTTCATGCCTGCAGGTCCTGATAGACAGGTTGACAGTTCTCTTTGTAGGCTATCAGTTCAGCAGAAGGTGTTGGTGCACTCTACTTGCTCCGGAGTTGCCTATTTGGTCAGTATGATTTGGACATGCATTAATTGGTATGTCGGGGCATTGTCCCGGCTTTTATAATGTTTATGTACTCATAGAGGCTTGTAGACAGATGTCATGTATATGGATACTTGTATGGCCTTGTCGGCTTATGTTTTGAGTGTACATTATGTCGGCCTTATAAGCCCGTATTTCACATGTATAAGTTTCTATATCATGTTGGGTCGTCCTATGTCTAGTATTCCCTTATGTTTATTGTGATTATCTCATGACGGCCCTTCTTGCCCATTTACCCATGATGGTGTGATAAGAAATATAAGTTACATTGGTACTCGGTTGAGTAAGGCACCGGGTGCCCATCGCAGCCCTCCAATTTGGGTCGTGACAAAAGTGGTGTCAGAGCAGTTCTGTCCTAGAGAGTCTACGAGCCGTGTTTAGTAGAGTCTTATTTATGGGTGTGTATTGCACCACACTTATAAGCAGGAGGCTACAAGGCATTTAGGACTGACACTCTTTCTTCTTACTCTAGATCGTGTGGTAGAGCTTAGTTGTATGAATTCAAACTCCTAAATTCTATTTTATCATAATACAATGATACCTACATCTAGAAAGACAGTTGGCAAGAGATTGAATGTGATTGTGGAAGAGTTGAGTCAGAGGAACTTGATTTTGCGTCATGCTTAGGATGAGTAGATGTGAGGTCATCAGCAGATCATATGTGTACTAAGACATCTAAGCTTCTTGATAAGGAGCCCTAAGGTATGAATAACTATCCACCCATATGGTAAAAAGCAATAAGAGAATCAGAAGGTAGATACAAATTCCAACAAGTAAAAGAAGCAAGGTGAAGAAGGGTACGAGGTACCTAGTTAGTGAAGATTATCCGTATTTACAATTCAGGCAGAGAAATATAAGCATTCTGAGTTATTTTCAACAGTAATAGAGATATATATAATTGGCCACACCCATCTCAGTTATGCCTATGGGAGCTAACATATATAGTTTAAGAAAAGGATGAGATATCGGGATTCAACTGGAGTTAGAGTAACCCAAAAGGTATGGATAGTTATCATTAGCTAACATTTTCAAAGGATAGTGCAAACGTGGTAATAGATCTCCTTGTGAGACCCCCAGATGGTGCACTCTAGAATAGTACAGTCAGATATGACTACTAGAATGTTCAGAAATTTCTGGAGATAGGTAGTGGAATCCTAGAAGGGATAAATATTTACCTTAGTATGGCTCTCGTTCCTAGTCAAGAAAGAATGTTAGGCGACTCAAAGAGCCAGTAGATGGAGCAAGTGGAGGTAAAAGCGAAAAAATATTTTATTGATGTTTTTAGAATAAAGTGATAGATAGAAATATTAGCAGGAGAATAAGAAGAGACTAAATGAATCATTATGAGTAAGATGTGATAAAATGGGTGATAACAGTAAATCAAAATATGATAGAATAACAAAGTCTATAGTCAAGCAACTGAAAAGACAAGAGGTGACAAACCTTGAGACAATAAAACTGTATAAGCCTTAAAGTCATACCCTCATTTTGATAAATGAGTTGGTGACTCGAACATGATTACCAGAAGGCTAAGTTAGACGCCCGGAGTAATAGAAATCAGTATGGGCTAATGAACAAGATAAACTGAACATGAATTAGGGATCGGAAGATTTGATAATAGTCGGCATCACGTGAATTTCGGAGATAGCGTTCCGGCAACAACAATAGAATGGACAACAAAAGATTAACCTTTAATGTTATTAAGGAAGACGTTTCCCTAAAACAAGGCTTGTGAGCAGAGTTAAGCTTAAGGGACTAAGTGTGCCTATTACACTAGGTGTCACCCTCGTGCATAAGAAAGTCAGTTATCCGTGGTACAAAAGGGTTATCGCAAGGCAAGTAAGAGTCAGTGAAGATGTGAAAAGATGCCAAAGATGAAGAGGTAAAACATTTATAGGTAAATCTTCATAGCATTAAATGTTAGTATTCTCCTTAAGGGGCGAAGAGGGTGTGATATGCTATTAAGTTGGAGTAATGTGATTCAGGTCACTGTGGAATAGTAAAGGGAGAATACAGTAATTGGGTGAAAGAAATGAGATTGCAGTTATTCAGATCCTACATATATGTTACGACTCTAGAACATTATGCAAGCACGATTGGGGAGAGGCAGTAAGGGTTCCCACCCAGGATGTTATTGATAAATAAGTGCAAATGAACACTTGATACATAAGGAGCCAGTGCGAGAGGTAGGTTAAGACAAAGGAAACTACCCAAGAGAGATAATGAAAAATATAGTTATGGCTAGGCAAGAGGATACAGATAAATCAACAGATCGTGCAACATAAACATAGTGAACCCCAATATAGGGAATTCAGTCTCGCAGATATGACGTCGTAATCCACGAGAAATATTTAGATAGGATTTGGGGTAGTTAAAGGTACCATATAAGTTTCACGAAAATAAAAGAGAGTGTCATTGGGAAGACAGTCAAATATTTCAGTTCAGAAGCAGCCCTACGAGCACAAAGGCGCGGAGGTAAGTAACTAGGGATAATTATAGTCGAACAAGAACATCAAAAATACCGTCAGGTATATGATGTAATAAGCTCGCAGCTTTAAAAGAGTCAGAGGGTCTCCCCTAAGTACTACAACGAAAGAATAGTTGTGGAAATAAGGAAGAAGGCTTCAACCTAAGCATAGTAACTTGAAGAAGAAATGGTCTTGTAACAACAGTCTCACTATAATACTGTATACACTCCATAAGAAAGTGGCACCTATCGTGGCTAATGAACGAGAAAAAAAAATTCAAAAGTGATATTTGAGATCATATGACTTACAGGGAATTCCATCATTCTTGGGCACTAACATAAGCCAAGAATTCATGCAATAAGTGGCTGAACGACCAGGAAAAGTAATTGCTTACATTTAAAGACAACTAAGAAGGCACAAAAGGAAATCTATGGTGCTAGCAAATTAAAGCTTGCGAGTAGTATAAATTGATGTGTGTAGGTAGCAAGATGGAGTATCGTAGAGCGACAAGGTATTAGGTAGATAGGAGTATGGATAAGAAAAGGTGAGTGAGAAGGTAACGAGAATAGGTAAGTCCTCGAGAATAAACTCATCAAAATAAGAGAGCTGATGGTTTCCATAAGTTGTAGAAAGCTCGATACAGTGTGGATGAACTCAGAGGAATCTAAGACTAGGAGAAATTAGAAGAGATGAAATGCTGCCATGGTAGTAGAATAAGGGTGTAATGGTAATTTATAAGAGGATAACATTTAGGCCTTTGATTGAGTAATGATTTTAACAAAATGGATTTCATGAATTGCACGGGATTAGAATACCCCCATAAGATGAGTCACGTTGGGATACTATGAAATACAGTTATTGAAGTATAGTATCGTCCCTAGGTGGATCAAGCAAATCACTTCAGATGTTCCCCGATGAGACATGAGCCCTAGTGACAAGGTATTACGTAAGAGGTTTCAAGTTATCTGTTGTAGATTATAGATCGATATTAAGGTGAATAGACAATAGAGTGATAGAGGTTTCAAAGTATGAGATGATATTAGGCCATCATTATTAAGATGAACGGTAATGAGGAAGAACTAAAGGAATTAGATTTATACATATACGATAAGTAGTGAGAGAGTAACCTAGAGTTTGGTAGCAGATCTCAGTAACAATAAAGAGAAGTAAGAGTTACAGTATAGTATAGAGGAAAAAAGATAAAAGAATCGCATAGGCGTACATACAAGGTCAGAGTCGTACAGGCTGCATGACAGAAGGTAGCAACTGTTGCGGGATTGGAAGAATTCCGATCACAAGTCGTGGTGTGAGATCGTTTGTACTTTATTTATTCACAAAACAGCTTCCTACATTGAGAGGACAATATTAAAGTATTTGTAAGAGCTATAAGTTATGAGACTAATAAGAGCATAACTTGATTAAGCTTGCTTTCACGGAGTCCCTTGCTTTCTTCTTATACTGTGATTTCGTACCTATGATTGAGCTTGCTTTCACGGAGTCTCTTGCTTTCTTCTTATACTGTGGTATCAGAGCATCAGTCAACATTCGAGGACTAATGTTCCAAAAGGGGGAATGATGTTACACCCCATGTTTTCGTACGTCAGAGTAGGTCGTAAGTCAATTGATGTAAGCTCAGAAATGAGATCGTCTTTGAAAGTACATAAAATAAGTTAATCATGTTACCTTGGAGATTACAAATCATTAAGATCATGGATAATAAGTACCAACAGGGCTGAAAGGCTTAGAATCTAAACAAATTGAAGAAAATAAGTTTCGCCAAATGTCGACTAGTTGGGAATTTTATAACATATACCTTTGGCATGATACTAGGGTGCTTAACATGATAAGGAGGTTATTTTATGAGTTATATTAGTCGTACGATAGTTTTGTATTACATTTTGAAGTCAAACGAGTTGTGAAAAAAAAGTTGGCGAAAGTCATCACAAGTTACAATTATAAATATGTTGAAAATTATGACAGATGTAGTTGTGCTTTTCTCCCAGTATACTTGAATTAAGAGATGATCCACATACCAAATTAAAGATATATGAGTCTATTTTCTAACGCATTAAACCGTTCATCAATACGACATTAGAATAGAGAGATATTCTCGCATTTTTGCAAGACTCATAGAGTGGTAGGTGACAGGAAGGTGCATCACCTACTTGCTTAAATGAAGGGGCAAAATAAATCCCTAAAAAGGGGCAGATTGAGGGCGGCCAAGGGGCCTTTTATATGAGATGATTATCTCACATTTTCATTATAATTTCATGAGCAAAACATAGGAGAAAACCCCTGCAACTCCCCCCCCCCCC